>SKCR01026733.1:0-63545 GCA_019454045.1 Zanthoxylum bungeanum | reverse complement strand
AGAACCCCTGTAGACCTAACTCTTCATTTATCAAAGAATACTGGTTCAAGCATATCGCAACTAGAGTATTCGAGAATCATCGGAAGTCTGATGTATCTCACGAATTGCACACGACCTGATATCGCTCAAGCTGTGAATCGGCTTAGCAGATATACGAGCAATCCAGGACACAACCACTGGAAAGCCATAGTAAGAGTTTTGAGGTATCTGCGTGAAACTTCAAAATATGGGCTACATTACGAGAGATATCCTGCTGTACTAGAGGGTTACATCGATGCTAACTGGATATCTGATACGGTGGATTCCAAATCCACGAGTGGATTTGTTTTCACACTTGGTAATGCAGCCGTGTCATGGAAATCCTCGAGGCAAACGCGTATTGCCCGGTCTACTATGGAATCAGAATTCATAGCGTTAGACAAAACAGCGGAAGAAGCAGAATGGCTTAGAAACTTCCTGGAGGATATTCCTAGTTGGCCCAAACCGGTGCCAGCGATTAGCATACATTGTGATAGCCAATCGGCAATTGGGAGAGCCCAAAACACAATGTATTATGGTAAGTCTCGACACATACGTCGGAGACATAATACCATACGTCAACTGCTCTCAAGTGGCATAATAACGATCGATTATGTCAGGTCGAAGGAAAACCTAGCGGATCCACTAACTAAAGGTTTACCTCGAGAGCAAGTTGAGAAGTCATCGAGGGGAATGGGCTTGAAGCCTATAATCTAAGAATTGTCACTGTGGAAACCCAACCTAGTTGACTGGAGATCCCAAGATCTAGGTTCAAAAGGGACAACAGAAACTTTGTGCAATTCAAAACAAGCACTGAAGAGTTTCGTACTCTTTCCCATTCCGATAATGACGCTGAGTGCTGTCTGTCATTGGTTAGGATAAGCTAAGGCTTTTAATGATCACTATATTAGGAGATGAGTCCTAATGGGGGTAAAGACAGATTACCTGTTCATAGTAGATCACCTATTTCAAGTAAGAAGTGAGGCCGCTTCCATGGGAACCTTTAAAGGCGGGTTACCCTAAAGTGCTTGATGAATCCAGGACCGTTGTTCAGGGCCAAAATGAACACAACCGTAGAACGGGTAAATGGTCGAATTAAAGCTGTGTGTTGGCAATTGTCTTGGTTTACACCAACGGCAGAACAGTTCAAGACTATGGGTCACTGGTTTGCCAAGTAAATCCGATTGTCATTCACTAGGAAAGGTTTAAGGCGAAAGCTACCTATTTCGATGCAGCTTTAGCTCACGGTATCTCTCTCACGTGTCTGAATGAATATTTGAAGAATTGTGGGGGATTGTTGTAAATTCTTCAATTATTTCATAAGGGTATATATGTCTTTGTGTATGGCCAAGGGGTGCTAGAGTGGTTACAATCCATAGAGGGTTGCAACCCCACCCCAAAGGGTGTCCTATGGCACCCCTCCATGCCTTTTTAAAGGGTTGATGTACTCCTAATTTAGAGAGTTCGAAAATAATATCCTACAGACACTTTGTTTTTACTTTTGGTTTTGAGAGAGATCCACCATTATTCCTAGTTCAAACACTTGTGAAGGTGTGCACCTTGAACAAGTAGAATCCAAGTTATCCTGGGAGAACGTTGGCAAAACGAATCCGTAAAGCACCCGTGACGGAGCCAATAAGTTCTTAAGGACAGAGATCATCTCCACTTGGACTATTCTGTGATCTACACTTACTGGTTTGTTTTAATGTTTTTGTGTTTTTAGGGTTTGATGCATCTAGATTTTCTTTTGTTGTTTTGATCTGTTTGATTGCAAGTTATATTACTGTTTGATGACACATATTTGCCTACAATTGCAACACACTCAAACATAGGATAAAGATACATCAAAACCTGCTCAGTGAGAGAGGGAAGATTGCCCTCACAAAGCACAAAGTAGAGTAAATCCCTCAAATATAGAGAATACACAACATAAAAAGCATATAGCACATGTAATAGTTGATGGTCTTAAAAAACTAATCCAAACTATAAGCTATTCTGTGTACTTGAAGATGCAATAAATTTAATTCATATTCCAAAGAAGAAACAGGTATACACAACCGATCAGATAATTAGGGCAATAAATAATAATACATAAATGTGATGGTCAACCCAAACCTAAACAACATGCTAATTAGAACTTCAAGTAATCATATACTTTTGTCAGCAATAGAACTTCCTTTATCCATATAAAATAATGAAATTTTCACCCCGCATCCATCAATTCCGAACTAAAGAAGTTGAATCCCATTCAATTTCAAGAACTACATAAAATTAAGTCACATGATTGAAAGGAACCCTAACGACTTCAACAAGTAGCTGAAATTGATAGTATCAGTAAAACCCGACCGGAAAATGCCGTTATCGACAATGGCGAAATTAAAACGGCGGAACGAACAGCTCTTCACTATCTCTGCAGCCTAGATGTTTATAATTATAATGTATATAAAGTTTGGTGAGCTTATAAATTAGTTTATAATTTATCTTATAATTTGGTCTCACTATAATTTGGTCTCAATCAATACTCTTAGCTTAATTTCTAAATAAAAAACAAATAAATGCGGCTGATTTAGATGAGCTAACAATAGATGTAGCTTACACAGGTCCTGCAATGGAGAAACCCAGTACTCTGTTGGATGCTTTAGCAGGGAAGTTTTAAAACCCTACTCTTGCTTGTTAGAATGGGCCATGCGGGCCTAATGCTGATGCTGAGCCCAACATAAAATACCCAAATCCAATAACAAACATTATATATTAATAATATAAAAAAATACAAAGACCGGCATGCATACCGCATAACCGATTGTGATTTGTGAATGAGTGCAGGGTGCAAGGCAGGGTTGACATTTTCACCCATCTCGTCCGTCCTAATAGGATACTGTCCTAATGGGATACCGTCCCGTTTGAAACGAGATTCAAGATAAAATTTTGTGTTTATATTTTTAGTAGGGGCAGGTTTATATTTTTAGTATTATATGTGGATGTTATATTATTAGCCAATAATGATCTTGGTTTGTTACGTGATATTAAGAATTATCTTGCTAAGAATTTTAAAATGATTGATATGGGTGAGGCATCTTATGCTATTGGTATAGAGGTCATCAGAGATCGATCTCGAGGATTACTGGGATAGTCTCAAAATGGTTACATCAATCGAATCTTAGAAATATATAATCTTAAATATAAATTATGTTAGTTATCGACAAAAGATATAATAATATATTATAAAATACTAAATTCAAGATCGGGAGCAAGTGATCCTCCGATGTGCCGGTAAGAATTCTAGTAAGGAATTTATAAATCAAAAATATAATTAAAACGCTGAGGTTTGTGTAACACACAGTTCCTTAAAACAAATTTGCCTCATTCAATCTTACACTCAAGGATTTATATATATTTCATTAGTATCTTCAAATGTAAATGGAAATCCTTTTTATAATACTTTAAAAAGAGAAATATTAAATTGAATTTAATATTTTATTAATTTATATTTATTTCAAAAAGAAAACGTGTACATTTTTATAACAGAGAGATGAAATGAACTATATGAAAGTCACTACATTTTCTTTCAAAGAAAACTTTGAAACTTTCCTTTAAAACATTTTCAATTTCGAAAAGATTCCTAACTTTAATTCAAACTCTGAAAAATCGAATACCACACACATGCATGCTCATTGTTACTACTTTTTTTTTTCCCTTAACCATACTTAACTCACGATCTCTTATTAATAATATCTTCATCATATAAATCTACTTAACTTTTTCCATAACTATAGATTTATATAACCATTCTAATTTACATATCACCCTCTTCACTGCCTTGCTCGGTACAAAGTTTCATCCACACATCACAATAGCCATAAACCACATATCAATATTTATACAATACATAAATTACTTAAATATACATATGTATTAGTTTATCATCACATACTTTTACAAATGCCAAAAATCCTATATTCATTGTTAATCTTACACCTACTTACTTATATGAATATTGATACTTTATTATATCAAATGACTATACAAATTAACACTTGTACATTTCTTATTCCTTTTATATTATAAATCTTTATGCATATAATTTAATATCAGCAAATGTACTCCATTTAGTCCCACTTGGTCTTCCCTTTTAAATTTATATAACATGCTCATTGAATACTACCCTAAGATTCCTCTGCAACCTAATCTTAATGCTAAACTAATTTATAGGACATGAAAATAAGGTATAGTGTATTATATTTGCATCACAAATTTTAAAAGTTTTGTACTTCAAATAACACTAAACTTTTCATATTAGTCCCAGAAGAGAATTCAAATTCTACAAAATTTGGTAGCTGGGTTTCTACGGAGATTGATACTATGTTAAGTAAACTGCTTAAAGGTTTTATTAAAAGTATATTCAAGATTCACAAATATGGCAAACTGGGTAAAAGCTAAGATTAGAGCAAGAAATATTAGATTATATGATACAAGCAAGCACAAGATATCTATTGGAAATAGGAAAATATTTTTTTTTTGAAAAAAAAAGCCAAATGTAGTTCATTCCCCAGCAGATTCTGTTCATGGAAAATGACTTATGGTTAATTACCACAAAACCAACTGCATGATAGAGATGTTAAAAATCAGAATTCTTTTAATTCTTTTTGCAGGTTTAAGGAAGTTATTGAGGCATGCAAGAATTCAACTTGAAAGCCGTTTAGAAAGGAAAAAAAAAAAAAACAATCACAAACAGAATCTCTCACCCAGTGAGAACTGGATTATTTCTAAACAAATGAAATAAAATTAATATGCTTCTATCAATTTGCTAGTAGAGAAAAAAAATTAATAATACGGAATTGAGTTAAGTGAAAATGCCATGAAATTTTATATATTCATTGATTATTAGCAACCATAATCTTGAGAGAATTAGTAATATTGCCAGTTTCGATAGATTGTGTTTGTTCTAATTTGGGCAAGGTATCAAATCGACATTAAAGCAAACCAGAATTTGCTTCTTATTAGCAAAATAGCAATAGCAGGAAAAAAAAAAACACAAACACAAACAACAATAAATTTCCCAATTGCTTAATTTTATAAATTTTCTATCAAATTTTTTTTTTTAAAACTAAATTAAAAACTCAGTCCAACATATTTTTGATTCATTAATTTGCCCAGATTCGAAGTTTATCCCAAAGCTCATATCACAAAATCAATCAAATTCAATGTAATCAAAGACAAAATGTACTTGCCCATTACGTCTCCCTTTCTCAGCTTTTGCCTTCTTCCTTCAACACCTCACAATGCCACTCTTTCATAATTTAAACATTCCCTAATAAAACACCAAAATCGAAATCCAGCCCCCTCCTCAACGCCACAAAATGCTTCCCTTTAAAATAAAAATCAGTCACTTTAACAACAAGATCAACATTTAACCTTCTTCAAACCTATAATCTTCAATTAGCCTTGAAATCCCCAAAAATCCTATCTATACCCATTTTCAAAACCAAGCTAAATGTAACTTATTTCACAATTCTAAACATCACAACCAACACAGCAAATCAAAACAAGTAAGAGATGAAGATTTTTACCTTGTTAGAATAACGAAAATCGAAATTCCTAAATTTTTCCAATCGATGGCGAATGAGTAGATATAAGGCTGAGTTTCTCGTTGATTCCTTGCACTTAGAGCTAAGCTCAATAAACTTCTAGGGTTATAGTCACACAAAAATGTGTTGTGGTGCGAAGTAAAATTTTTGTTGGAGAAGCTTAGCAAAGCTTAAAATTGGCGTGCAAGAAGAGAAGAAGAGGGGAGCATTTTTTTTTATCTATATATATATAACTTAAGTCTATTAATAATCCTTGAAGTATGTGGATTTTTCTAGAAAAGAGAAGTGGGCCAAAATTGGGTTAGATTTGTTTTAATTTTTGCTTGTGGGCCTATATGCAATATTAATACTGATTGGGCTTTGTTTTATTATTAGGCCACTAAGTAATGTTAGTCCCATTAGTCTTGACCCCACTATGGCTCATCGGCTCACCGAGTTATCTCTAATTTTTTTTCTTGTTAATGCTTGGAGATAAATTTCTAAGCTAAGTCACCGAATTATGATTTTAGTTGAGCTGTGAAATTTTGGGTCATTACAGCCTCTGCTCAATTTCATTCGAACGTGACACTAACGAACCTCGTTCGAACGTAAAAACGAAGGAGTTTCTGAATGTAACACCCCGATCAGTCATGAAACTTCTGGTACAATAATTCATCATGTATGACATGTTATTATTCAAATAGGTTTCATACCTTAGAAATCTCGACCAGAGACTTGATATAAATTTCAGCTTTAACACTTTTTTTAGTTTAACTGAGTCACATGCAAATTTCGATATTTTGGCCGTAACTTTTGCTCTCGATGTCAGATTTTTGTGATATTTATATAGTAAAAAAAGCTTAGGCTGAGACTAAAACTTTCATATTGAGTGTGTTTCAAAAATCATATCAGAACCAAGTCAAAAATGTAGTTCTTTTTTAAGTAAATAGTAGCCAGCGTTTTATAATAAACTTGTGACTTGTAGCTTAATCTTAGCCATTCTTTCCTTGAAAAAAATCAGCCCATTTACCTATATATAAGGCATTATTCAATCATCTCTTTCATCAACAAAATATGTTTCAAGCTCCACCAAAAACTCTCAAAAAAGTTTTCTTCTCACGCCATTTTTCATAGAGGAAATGATGGTTCCAAGACTAGCTTATTTAATTCTTGTCTTCTCTTAATTTTGAATTTAAAACAAGCATTTCCTCATCCTTAAATTTCGCACATGACAAACCCTAGGATTCAAATTTTTGTATTTTAACTTTGATAAGTTATTAGCATGCATATCATGCATTTCATGATGATCTAAACATGTATTAAATAATTTTTTTGGGTTTGCCCAATTTTCCCCCAAATAAGGGGGCTGGTCGAATGTGGTTATATGTTATGGTTTTTGTTTTTGTGTTTTGATGATAATGATGATGATTCAAGCTTAGAATCAAAGAATGGTCTGAGTTGTGTTGATAATTCAAGGTGTGTGTTTTTCTTGCCTTGGCCAAATTTAGGGCCTTGTAGAAAGGGGTTGTTTTTGTGATTTTGATAATGAATAGTGATGGTTTATGTCTAGAATCATCGTATACCTTGATTTTTGTGTAATTAGAGTTGGAACTACATATGTTGAAATTTCTTTATTATGGCTTAAGATGTATTGTGTATGAGATTGATTTAATGATTTAATGATGACGGTTCATTATTTGATAATGTATTGACATGAGTTATCTTGGATAAGGTTGAAAAAATTTTGCAAGGATTTTTATTTGTTATTGGCCGAATGTGTAGGGGGCTTTGAGGAAGATTTAGTTTTCTCTGATTTTGAGTGTTAAGTCATGTTCATGTGTTTGTTGAGATGGGAAGTATGTTTGTAATGTCTTATGGGTTGTTGAAGTTCTGGAAGCCTATTTAAGAAGGTTTAGTAGAGTGTGTAAGGGAATTTAAGTTTGAGGTTGGCTAGTGTATGTGTTACATGGTGATACGTATGAAAGTGTGTTTAGTGATGATGATAGGAAACTTGTAAGATTGGTATCGTTGAGTTAGGCCAAATTGGGCACGTTGTATACTAGATAGTTTTAAACATTTCAAGTGACCAAAATGGTTATGCTGAAATATTTCATTAGTTTTGTCATGAGAACAACATATCATGTCATAAACATGTCATATAGTATTGGCAGTTTAACCAAGTTAAGCAGCATGTCAATGTAGCCTCGGATGTTAAGTAAATATCTTAGGTTATCATGTCAGCCATGTCAGCACGTAAATATCATGCACATGCATTCATGACATTTTCGAATCACATTCAGTTTCTTTCGTTCAAGTATACTAACCATACTTAAACACAAGTTCAATTAGACACCTCATATGAATCTTTCCAACAACATCCATGCAAGCTGACAGTGAACATCAATCTGTGAGTAGATGTTTCTTTTCCATCTCTCTTTTATTTTCAGTTATCTATGTTTATTTTATTTTATTTCAGTATACTTTCCAACTCACATTTTCAATAATACTTCTAGCATATGCCTTCTTCTTGTATTCAGTTTTTAAGATTAATAATGTCTTTAGTTTAATTATTCAATTCATATTATTCAACTATATTCTTAGCTTCAGTACACACTTTCAGTTTTTGATGTTCAATTTTAGTTTCCAATTTATGTTATTCAGTGGTAGTGCACAATTCATTTATTCAATTTATATTTCGGTTTAGATTAACAGTTCACATATTTTTTAAGCCTTGTGTCGCATGTATATGATTTATATAATAACGCTTAATGCACGTTATTCATGTCCCCCATGTTTTTAGCTTAAGTATAGTTATAAATCCATGTATTTCAGTTTACGAGTTTACATGTTTAGGAATAGTTCATCCATGTTTTCATGCTTTTAATGTCATATTGTGCACATCAGATCATGTCATAGGTTTCAGGTCACGCCGGTCATGTTAGCTCATGTTTTTAGAATAGCCATGTCATTTCAAGTCAGTCACGTTATGCATGTTAATTTTTGGAACACATTTTTCAGTTTTCAAGTTTATGACATATGATTACAGAATGGTTTTATGAAATTCATATTAAGTTTAAGAAATGGTTTTATCAGTATATGTATATGTTTTCGAACCACCTGTCTAGTGTCGTCCCCTCAGTTTTAGCTTCTCGATTCGCTCAGATAGCCTTGGGGCACCGATCACCCCCATAGGCTCAACAATTCAGTTTTCAGCACATTCTCTCTGCTTATGCGGTGCTAGCAGTGTTTCAGCTCTCTCAGGCTAATATACTGGTATTGGTTTTTATGAAATACAATTTTTCATATATGTTCTTATGATTTAGATCATAACACATTTTCAGTACCAGATATAAGTGTAACATCCCGTCTAGGCCAGGATGCTATCGGCAGGAGACAGGAGAACCCATCTCCATAAGCCTCTGATTCTGACGAAATTTCGGCATGATGTATGCAGAACATCATGCAACCTGGCCTACAGCCAGCATCCATATACAACATAATCATCAAATCTCAACATCAAGGCCTCATGCCTGAACTCAATGAACAAAAAGTAAATCAATTGGCCTCCGGCCAGGACTCAAAAATAAAACTAAGTTATTACATCACTTATACAAATGAGATACAAATGCAAAAACCATACAAAGGGCCGTGAGGACCCATAACTCGACCCAGGACTCAAATACTCTCTTGACTGCAATTGGGGCGATCCACTGTCTTCAAAGTCTTCACCAAACTTCTGCTGGTTCTATATGACTGCTACTGACCTGCAAAACTACAAACTGTTGGGATGTGAGTCATAAGACTCAGTAAGTAATCATGCAAATAACTTGAGCATACAAACTCATACAAAGTCTATTTCTTAATCTATTAGTGACTTAAATTGTCTATACAGTCATACTTAATTCTCAATTCTGAGTTAACTATAAAACTTCTATCCATGTTCATACGTTACCACTTATTACAAATTTTCTGTTCTAATTCACATACACCCTTACATCTTGTTTCTTACTTACACTTTAAACATCTATAGTATGGTCATTAAGCTCTATAATCCATCTATTGTACCAAGACTCATTACATTTCCACTACACTACTTTAATAGCTTTCCACTTTTCTTTATATTTACTTTTGATCTAGTTCCAGTATTTATTATAACCTCTTACTCTTACTTTCCTTGAAATATCATCAAGTTGGAAAATTAAATATTCTTTCCTTCAAATATTTATCACACTATTTAGATCTCACTGACATGTATGAATGTAATTACATAATCACGCATTAATATTCACAAGGAGAATCTCTTATATAGCCCAACATCGCATACCAACATCATCTACAAATACATATAAACATAATAATAATATCATGTGTCAATGTTAGCTACATACATCTAAATGTACTCATGCTATAATGCATTAACATCAACTATATGTATCTCAAATGACTTACTAGAATACATGGTTTATATGCAATAATTACAAATCATACTTTACTTCAACATGCTATGTCTTTAGAACATAGTTTGTGAAAACCCTTTCTGAAGAACTCTTTGTTGAAAACATTACTCGAAAACTGATTTCTGTTTTAAAATTCTGAATCTCTTATAAAACCGATGTTTTAGAAAGCTTTCTTTTCTAAAGAGCTCTTTCTGAAAGTTATAACTGAAAACTGAAATCTAAAAAACTGTTTCTAAACTCTGTTTCTGAAAATCGTGTACTATAATCTGATTTCTAAAATCTAGGCACTGAAAACCTGAAAACTGTGTACTGAAAGTCTGAAAGTTATATGAAATCTGGAATGTGAAAGCTTGTATGAAATATGTATCTCTGTCTGAAAACCTGGACGTATGAGGGCGCTACATATCGCCGTCCTCTATACGCCTAACTGGAGCCAGTAATGCAAATCCATGACTTTGAGGCGTTACGTCTCGCCATCCCCCAAAGCATGCCACTACTGTCTCAAACTGGTGATCTTGGGGCGCTACGTGTCGCTGACCCCCAAGCCACAAACTGGAGCTGGGGGTGCGGATCTATGCTACCACCCAAACTCAAACTCCGGGAGTTGTGTATCGCTCATCCCCTTAGCCCCGGCTCGAGAATCTGAGAGCGTCCTCTCAGTCCTCCACATGTGCACATGTCTCTATCCGCCAATTCCATCTCTGTATAAGTTACATACTGGGTGGGTTTTTCCCTCATGCCCCGAAAAAACATAAAACCATGATATGGATTTCAAAACTGTATAAACTTTTCTAAAAACATCTCTTTTAAAAATCTCTGTTACTTTTCTGTAAAACCTTTTGAATTTCAAAACCTTTCTCGTTTCATCATGTATGTATATGGATATGATCATGCACTACCTTAATTTAATGACATATGCATGTTCTTTTCTAATACTTCCTTTTACTCTAACCATGCTTAATTATATGCTTATTCCATACTATCACATATGTTCATGCATATGTTCATGCACGTGTTTATGCGTATGTACAAAGTAATGAACTATGTATTCTATTCCTTATATGTTTATATCTCGAATCATCTCACATTCTATATGTTTATACTATTCTCAGTATATTTATACACATTCATACCATCATGCTTAGCTTACCTTTATAACTTACCTTACTGATAGCTCACAAAACAATATAATGTATAATTTATATTCCTACACACAATCGATCATTATAAACGAATGTATGACTTAAAAAATATATATAAAGTTTACTTATTCATTCATTTCTATTACTCTTTAATCATTTATAATCATACTAGAACATCTATCTCAACAATAGGTTTATTTAGGCATTTTCTAAAATTATTAGTTATGCTTAATCAAATCCATACAAACAATATATAAATACTTACTTATTTCTCCATGTAACTTACATACTCTTGCTTATACGTGTATCCATTCGTATTCTTGTTTTTGTATCATTCTACATACACTGAACATATACAGTTACTTTTTTATAATTGTAATTCTTTAAACTTTAGTCTCATTCCCTAGGGTGTAGTTTCTACAACCCTCATACCCAAGTCTCAATAAATTATATTCATGACATTATTCATATGCCCTATCCATAAATAATGGTTTATACCTATATATGTATCTCTTTACTTCTATATGCTCATGCTTATCTTTTTGCTTATACCTCTGCTTATAATTACTTGTTCTTATCTATATGTGTATATAAATACACATGCTTCTTTCTTCTACGTTCATCTTTATATATATAGGTTTCATGCATATAACTGTATACAACTTTATTATATTACTAATTTCGAGCAACGTTAAATTTCTTAAGTATTCGTAGCATGAGTTACTTACCTGGATTTGCGGACACTCCTAATCTGGATCCGATCTGTCAAAATAAATCATGAAATGTAATCAGAATCGCTATTTGCGGAACTTTCAATTCATCTATACTAAACTTCCAGAATTTCCCGGAATACACGAATCCTCTCTGATTCTACCGTTCAAATTTCATTACTCTAATATATGCTCATATATACCATTCTAAACTAGCTAGATACCTCATATTCTCATTTTACGAGTTTGCGGCAAAACTTGTGGAAAAGTTTCTGCAAACGCTACAGAAGGGTCTCGAACCCTCCGAACTAATCCAGAATTACTTAATTACCCTCACAATACCATTTTTATATCATCTTCATAATTACGCTCATCTACGTTCAATCGCGCGAGAAACTCCGTTTTACCGGAAACTCGCTAATTCTACCGGATCGATCAAATCTAATCTGTTTCTCCCCGGATTATACCACATTTATCGTTTTAACGTATTAAAACATATCCAATTCATTTCATGCTAATTCGCTACATTACGAAACTACTGGAAACATCCGAATATAAAACTGTAAACTTTAAAATAACAAATTCTAAACGGAGAGTCGTACCGAAATTCCGAGGCCATATTCGAACTCCCATCGGCCATACGAACGCGCTGGTGTCATCAGAATTCCGATCAGAGTTACTGTTCACGTCAGGTTACTATTCATACGTGGCTTCTCTCCTCGTTTCGCGTGCAATCGACCGCTGTTCGGTGAAATCGATTTAGCATACTCGTAGTACTCGTCGAGGGCTTCGATTCGGCAGGTGGCTCGGGCCGTGAAATGAACCGACAAGCCGGGATCGGAACCTCAAAACCGCGTCGTTCTCCTCATTTTCCCGCCGTTTCCGGCGTCCTCTGGACCATCGCCAGCCACCGGAAGATGCGCCGTGGTCAGACGACTCTCCCTGCACCGGTGTGCCGACCGGCAGTGGCGGCTGGCCGTCGACGCAATCCATTTCCTCTTCCTCTCTCTCGCACGTCTCTACCCTGCATCTTCGTTCTTTTTTTTTTTTGATTTCTGTATTAGGCTAATAGTAATAAAAATAATTATAATAATACAAAATATCTATACCCATAAATTACCAAAATGCCCTCACTTATAAGGGCATTATCGGAAATCATCAATTTTAAAGCCCTTCTGGCGCGATTTTCGAAATACGTTCAACGTAAAATTGTTCGTCTCGGAAAAAAGAGTCCGATGGTTCAAGAACCAACTCGATCGGAGTTCGTTTGCTAATTTTGTGATCAAAACCGTAAACTTTACTCGTATATTAAATATCGCGTAACTGATTCTTTGAGACGACGCGTCTTCTGAGGCGAAAACTCTTCACTTTATATTATTTCGACCCATATGAAATCGCTTGAACTCTTATTCTTCATTATCATTCTATCCAAGACTATAACGTCAGTCTGAGAATCTTCTAGAACAGTCTCAAAAATCTAGGATGTTACAATAAGTTATCAGCACGTAATACAGTTTTCATATCACATGCATGTTTTACAAGTTGCATATCATGTTTTCAAATAATCATGCTCAATTCATGTAGTTCAGGATTGAAGTTTGGATATATAGATATAGTTAATTAAGCATGTCGGGCTCAATTGTTCATGTTTAGTTCATGTAGATCTAGAATCAAGTTCAGTTTAGGTAGTTTCAGAACAAGTCATGTAGGATCAAGTCTTGATCAGTCATGTCCTTGTCATGTCAGAAATCAAGTTAGGTAGTTCATGTCAGTTTAAGGTTTATGTGTTGTAGATTTTACAGTCACTCCCAAAATTCATAACCCATGTACGGGTTAGGATAGAGCCAAGCCACCACGGGTTTGGGATGGTTTTTCCACTGGTATGGGTGGTTTGGTTATATCATACATCTATTTTTTATCACAGTCACGCTTTCAGATTCATTCTCCAAGTTTATGCATTCAGTACACCTATCAGTCTATGTCGAACATGTTCATAGTTAATGTGCAGCTTACAGTTCATGCATTCATCATTTCAGTTCATGCAAGTTTCAGTTAGGTAATTAAGTTTAACTCTTACATGTCAGTTCATTTAGTTTCAAATCATGCAGGATTAGATCACATTAGTATGTCAATTTTACATCAAGTAGTTCAGGACACGTTCATGTATTGTATAGGTTGATATGTCCAGCATGTCATGTTAGTTTCAGGTTGGGTTCACGTTACAGATCATGTAGTTTCAGTCATACAGTTCAAGTATTCAGATTTAGTTCATGTAGTTCATATCAGGATCATGTATGTTCAGGGTAGTCAAATCATGTCATGCCATGCCATGTAGCTTTCATATCATGCAGGTCAGGTTCTTAGTAGTCAATTTTCAGTTTAGGCAATTTTAAAATAGGTCATTCATATTCAAGTCAGCATACAACATTTTAAATCATGTAGTTTCAAGCAATGTTATGCATGGTTAGTTCAGATAGCATGTCATTAGGTTACAAGTTATGTTCTCAGGCCATGACATGGTACATGTCATGCAATTTATGTTAGTTTCAGGTCATGTCAGATAGTCAGGTTCCAGGAATCAATTTTCAGTTCATGTAGCTCATAGCAGAATCGTGCACATTCAAGTCATATTTTCTCAAGCATGTCAAGATAGCTCAGGTCATGTTAGCAAGATATGTAGTTTATGTCAGTCCCAGGTTAGGTTCAGGATAGCAGTCCAGGTTGCCATGTTCAATTTTAATTTTAGCTCACGTATCAGTCTTCAGCTATATTATAATTTAGTTGTCATGCCATATTTCTAGTTTTCAGTCATGTTCTTGATTCTTAACTCATTGTTTAGGTTTTGTATTTCAGCATTTCAGCTCTATATATGTTCTTTGCTTTGGTTTATCCATTTTTTTTTTATTTTAGTTTTCCCTTTGCACTATAATATTAACTCACCAGGTCTTTCAAAAGACATTACCCACCCCACTCTCCAGTTGTTTTAAAATTTACAAGTTCTTGTATGCTGAGGACAAGTTTTGGAGGAGACGAGTGAAGGGGTTTTTAGAGGGTATTACCAGGTAACGCAGCGGAATGCGGAAAAATAAATTTTTCTGATTTCAATAATTTTTCTCGAGCAATTAAAATAAACTTATTAATTCTAATTACTCAATATTTAAAAACTGAATTTTTACTAAAAACTTAGATTTTTCCCTTAACCCCAAAGGTTTGCATTTGACTATTTTAGTCCTAATTTGTCAAATACAAATTTAAGTGATTTAAAATCACTACCAAAATGATTTATACATATCATATACATCAAAATATAACTCACAATGACACGCTCAAAAAGTGGTTCTTTACTCCCAAGTATAAAAGTGTCGAAGTAATAAAATAACCCGGTAAGACCGGGATCGATCCACAGAGAATATATTTAGTAAAATAAAATAATAATTTGAGTGAAAAATAAAAAGATTGAATTGTTTGAAAGGATTGAAAATTTTAATTTAAACTGTACCAATAAAATAAAATGCTGAGGGCTAGATGATCCACTTTTAATATTTCAAATTTAAAAATCTCACTTTTTATAATAAATAAATTGTCATTATTACCTAATTAATTTATTTCAGGAATTAATTATGCCAAAACAAATAAAACCAGCCATATAGGCGGTAGAAACTTTGTCATAACAAGTCCAGTTAGGTACTCAATAATGTCAAATAAATAAAACTAGCCGTATAGATGGTAACAAAATTATTCAATAATTAATCCAAAATTAAATTAAATATTAATCATTAGATTATAATTTATATATTATAATATAAGTGAGATTAATCTAAATTTTCATATTAAAAGTTTCACCCTTTACCCCTGCAAAAGGAAATTAGTTACTTATAATTCAAATAAAAACACGCATAATTTTATTACTAAAAAAAGAAATTACAAGAAAAAGCTTAAAAAAATTAAACACATAAGAGCTGGATCCATTCACAAAACCTCAGAGAGAATTCTATGGAGGAAGCTGAAGAAATGAGGTGCTGAGCTTCTCAATTTATAGGAGAAATGCTCAGCACCTCAAGCCATTTTTCAATGCCAAATTAAAGATTATTTGGCTTTTTCTTATCATTTGCTGACATTTGGCCATAAATGTCAACAACAAATTAAAGATTAGTTGGCTTTTTTTTTTTATCATTTGCCAACATTTGGCTAAAATGTCAACAATTCATTAGTTCTTTTGTCATCAAACATATCTTTTACTTGAAAATGGAATTGCAATTGTATTATTGAAATAATAATTCAATTGCAATTATCTAAAAGTTGATGACTTTTCTTTCTTTTTTTTATCTTGTGTGTCCGATTTAGCGATAAGCTCATCCAACGGCGAATCAGACAAGGTCAATCTTTTTATATCTCATTCAAATTTAAACTTCATACTTCTTTGGGCTCATGGGTCTTCGAAAATGGAATTGCAATTGTATTATTGAAATAATAATTCAATTGCAATTATCTAAAAGTTGATGACTTTTCTTTCTTTTTTTATCTTGTGTGTCCGATTTTGCGATAAGCTCATCCAACGGCGAATCAGACATGGTTAATCTTTTTATATCTCATTCAAATTTAATATTCATGCTTCTTTGGACTCATGGGCTTCGAAATCCAGATTTCATGTCCATTTTTCATGTTAAACTTCCGAAACAATATTTTACCTACATAATAAATGAAAATCACAATAAAATATAAATATAATTATTATTTAGCAAATATGCTAAATTAATGGGATTAACAAAACTACAAGTGTAAAATTATTAATTTTTTCTTTTAATAACTGTGCACTTTTTAGTGTTCATCACATCCCCTAATCAGCTTATTACTAGTCCATAGTAATTTAAACGAAAACAAAACTTTAAAATGATAGATTCTTATCCAAATTAATATTTGTTTTCTTTCTTTCTAAATGATCAAATAAATAAATTCTCCTGTACTTTTTACCCTTCTTCTATACACCAAAGAAAATGTATTAATCAATTCATTGTGCCCACAAAATCACAGGTCTCATTGAAAAGAGAGTAATATTTTTGTTCTAAAATTATATTAGAGTTCACACCATTTGGCAATATACATGGCAACAGGGTGGCCCGAATTTAAAAAAAATTAAAAAATTAAAAATATACAAATATAAAATACATTCACACTATTTGTAAAGACAATTTACAAATAAATCACAAGTTTCATTGATAAATTAACAATTTAAATACTACAAATAAATAAAAATGCTACAAATATATTTAATATATATATATTTGGCCCGGGTTGGGCCGGTCCCGGGCCAAAATTGCAAAGACCGGCTCGGGCCCGAGCATGAGCCGGGCTTTGATCAAAGGGCCCGGCCCAGGCTTTTATTGCCCCTGGCCGGGCCAAAGCCTGGGTGGGCCTGTTGGGCTGGACCAGGACCGAACTTTTCTGCCACCCTTATTTGGCAATGAAAGTTTATTTACGAATACAAAAATAACTTTTTTTTTTTTTTTAAATAATACATCTTCAATTCTTGTAACGAGCTTTGGGCCAGTGACTCCCAAACCAGTGGTCTTTAAGGCACTAGGTGTTAAGACACCCTTACAGACTTAATTGCTCGAATCTTAGATATTAAAAATAAAAAGTGTTTGATTTCCTTAAGCTTTCTCTTTAACCCATGTAATGAGCTTCGGGTCAGTAACTCCCAGACCAGTTGGCCTTAGGGCATTAAGTGTTAAAACATGCATACAGACTTAATTGCTCGAGTTAGAGAGACTATGAAATCAAAGTTATTCACACATTTTTTTTACAAACTCAAGCTCTACCATTTTACGAGAACAATCACTGCTTAGTGAGGCAAGATGTCCGGTTACTAAGTAAGAGCATGGTTAAATTTTTTTTTGAATAAACACTAACTCCACTGCCTTAGGTGTTACCTCCAACAAACTAGAGAACTGAATATTACAAAATTTTCACTTACAACCCATGTTTATATGTTATCGTGTATGTTGATAATACCTGTCAGATGGGCATATGAAGATCAAATTTAATCAATATTATGAAGAATTCACAAATTTAAATGATTCAAAAGAAAGGAACAAAAATTACTTGTTACGAATTATTTTGAGATGCATCTCAGTAGCGAAATCTCTTTACACAGCCAATTCTGAACAACAATTCCACTTAGTTAGTCAAAAATTTATTGTTAGTTTGTGTGTAGCAGTTTTTTTTTACAAAATAACAACAAAGAAAAAACAACATAATTTTTTTTTTAAATAACACAGCAACGAAACATAAAAATAAAAACTATCTGGTCAATTATCCTCTCCTCTCAACTAATTTGAGACATTGTCCCCAATGTCTGAAAAAAAGAAGTAGAGTTTAGAAGACATCACTTGATTAATGTGGAATTGACAATTGAATCTATGACTATGTAAAGTCCACTCTACGCTTCTTGCCACGATCGTTACCAGACCAGTTCAACTTGGAAAGAATGGGATCGATTTTCGGTTCATAAACTAAAAGTTGGTCAATTAAATTATCAACTTTTCTTGCAATTAGGAAGATATCTTTTACTGGTTTTGAAACAAACCCATTTCTTTTAGCATCCTTAACAAATTCAAAAAGAAAATCGAAAAATCATATTTAACTAGGTAGATCTCACAGATCAATTGGATCCAATCCAATTCCTAGATCCGGTTAGGTGGACATCCAAGTCCTAAACATATTACTTATGCCAATGTATCTAATACATTTTCCTAACCATATCCTCCGAATCATCTAGGCCTTGGCTTTGGCACAACAAACCTAATGATTCCAGTTAAGCGGGACCCATTGACAAGGAAAGTTTCGTAATCAATGTCGTTGGACAAGAAGTGATCTTGACTTTGGCCAACAAATCACAACTTGGACAAGACACCGATGTGGAACAAAACCCTCATGATTCAAATACATCCATAATTGACAAGGTCTTGACTTTGGCCAACAAACCAATGCCAATCGGATCTTGAACAAGAATCATTCAATGGAAGGATAATCGCTTAATATAGAACGAGGGTTTTTCGCGTGCAAATTGGCTACCAATTTAATTATCTTTGTTAAGGTCTCATCATCATACACCCTTAAACATGCATTCTAAATACATAATAAAGCGAGTATGAAAATAAATAATAATGATATGCGGATGGATACTTTACACATTGATCCTAGATCAAATCTCTCCCTTTCTCACTCAAGCTAGCACTAGTATTACTTCTACCCGTTACACTACACTCCTAAAGAAACCTCATATACATAGATGGGAATAGGTGAGAAGAGAATACAAGAGAACGAAGGTGAAAAGGCTGGACACGCAGGTCCAATTTAATAAATCGAATTTATTACAACAATTTCTAAAATTGCCCACCCAACTAATATCCATCCGATATACATTATTCATTCAACACAACCACGTATTCACACACATAAGCATGCTATCAATCAATCTAATCAAATTAATTAATCTGATAATTAAGTGATCATCCAATGTTCAAACAACGATTTGATTTTGTTCGAGTCAAACTCGTTTTTGCGAATAAGTACTTAAAGTACTAATTCATGAATTAAATTAAACTACATCATTAAATCTAATTTAACATGTATTTAATACTAATTCACTATTCAATTCAAAATTAAACATTACACTTTATTTAATAAACCTTTTACGATTTAAATTCCAAATTTAATCGTAACGCGTCTCAAAGACCGATTAACGTCCAACGTCAATTCAATTAAAGTCCAATGGGCTTTAATTGATTTCTTATGGCGTGGACTTTTGGTCAACTCGGGTCAAACCGATAACCAAAGTCCAATCCGGGATTTACCCCATAAGCCCATAAATCAATCTTGGCCCATTAGGCCCAATTAAACTTTAAAGGTTCATTAATCGCAATTGGGCTTTATGGTTAAGGTTTTGGGCCCAATTGGATCCAATCCACTTGGCCTAAACCAAACTTGATAAATCAAGCCCAAAAGGCCCAATTACAACTATAGAAGCCCAAATCCAATTTAAGCCCAAATAATTAAATTACACTAATCCAATTACGCAATTTAATTACCTAAAGTGCGTTACATGATTAAACGACTAAATCAATATTTTTTAAAACATTAAATTAGTCCAATTAATCACACTCAATTCATTATCATATGTCAAACACATATAATGAAAAATCAAACCCATTTACATGCTTTAAAGCTCTCGGCCAAAGAGGGATTTTGTGTCCGATTTGGTTTCGATCCAATCGAACCTACAATCGACATCAAATCACCATCCAATTTGATTTCATACACATCCAATGTCACAAAACCAAAAACACCAAGACATTAGGGCAAAGGCACCATTCGGCCAACACAAGTATTTTGGGGTTTTTGTCCAATTCGAAATCTAATCCAATTCGATTCAAATTAACGTCAACCTAATCGATTCTAACTCATCAAATAAATTAAAAATCAAAAAATCCAAGATCCCAAAAATACATATACATTCGGCCATGATGTCCATTTTGGGGAAAATAATTCCAAATCATTTTTCGTCAAATTAGTCCAACCAAAATGAAATTAAACATGTTATAAGCATACTCAAACAATCAATTTATTCAAATCATGCTCAAATCACATTTACCCAAATTTTAAGCCCTACAAATTTATGCTTGAACCTAAGCTCTTGATGCCATTGTTGGTTTTTATTAAGGTCCCAAGATCAAACAAGCAATGAAATTAATGTGTAAATACATTGACGAAGATAGCGGAATACTTACATCGATCGGTTGAGTCGATTTGAAGACGTTTCAAGCCAAAAACCTCACTGCCTTGCTCACGCCACTGCAGCAGTCCATGCTCACTGGTTTGGCAGTTTCGGGTCTCAAAACGAAGCTCCAAACTCCGTCGGATGAGTCCCGCCTCATGGGTGAACCTCCCTAACACCTTCGCAATGTTCACAAGTGTGCTAGCACTTGATTTCATCAAATGAAATCACTCATTTGCTTCCCTATTGCTCACGCCAGTGAGCTGTTTGGAGAAGAAGAGAATAGCCCCAAATGGGCGTGAATAAGAGAGAGAAGGAGATGAAATGTATTGACTTGAATTATGTAAATGATTTTCCAAAAAGTCTTATATATTTTCTAAAATTAAATAAGCCTTTTACAATAAATTTTATCTAATAAAATCTATGTAAATCCATTACTCTTATCAAGTCACTATTCCACCTACACACATCAACTATTCACATGTCACTTTAATAAAGTGATGTGATGTGTGTCATTCCATCAATCAATCAATCAAGTCAATCAATCAATCAATCACTCAAAGTGACTTTTGATTTGACGCTTGATGTGACTTGCGATGCCGCACTCGAATTCAAAATACGAATGCGCTCGCAATCACACTCGGGCTCGGGTTCGCTAATTCCAAATTAATGATTTTTCCGTCGCGTCGTAATCAAATGATTCCGCCTAGCGAATTCACTATTCACGTCGCTAACGAATTAATTCTAAATTAATTCGTTCGCCCGAATTAAAATCTAATTTTAATTCCGCGTCGAAATCTAATTTCTTTTAATATATCGAATATATTAATTTATTGATTAATTCCAAATTAATCGTTATCTCTCTCTAGACGATATTTTATCCTAGATAAAATATCTCCGTAATTAATCATAGATTAATTTTCTCTCTTCTATATAATCCCAGATTATTAATGAGTGCGAGTTATGCGTCATCGGTGCATTATCGGGAAGCGACCTATGAGATCCCCGGATAATTTAGCGGTAAATACGGTCGTCGATGTGCCCGAATCACGTACGTACCAAGTACTACGTTCTACCGATTTACGAGACAAGGTCGGCTCCTAGCAAAGTACGATGTCTACCAAATTCTCCGGTCATATTCATCTTAGAATATTAAGATCTATATCAAGCGTAGTATACCATTGTATTGTGCATATCGGTCCAGTATCGGATAATCACGTGCTAGTGCTGGGGCTGGATAAGTGTCTACCCCGTCCGAAGCACATATCGGATGTCTGGTAACATAGTCTCTATAATCGGATATACATGACCTGGTCACAATATCCCGATTGGTTGCGCAACACTCAAGAGCACTAGTACCGTATCCTGCGTGACATCAACTCCAATATGACTGAAGTGACACTTCCGTCTTGACATCACACCCAATACTCTACGACTCTCTGATAAACCCAGAAGTGGTGTACTCAGAACCTGTTTAAAGTCCCCTACCACCAAAACCAAAGTTTATCGATTATCGTAAGTATTAGCGATGCAAGTCTCAGGTTAAGACTATACACACCTACCTTGATTTCGGCCTCCCATAGACACATAGTCATAATACCAATGGGATTCCGAGGGGTCTATCCAGAGCGAAGCTGTTTCCCGTACCATCGGTGAAACACGACCTCCTATCGCACTTGCATAAGTATCCAACACTTATATATATGAGAACTATGTCGTTGTGCCCTCACAACGCACACAAGTGCAATACTAGCCTATTCCGCATTATCGATGTCCAGTCTCGATAATACTACGGCTAGGGATATTTAATGATTAATCCTTCGTGGACTGATACTGTCTCATATCATCTCAATCCAGGAACTAATCATAGGGACCTATCTTCATTTATATATCTATGGTGATCTAATCACAAATGATGAGAGTGCAATTTCCTTATTACATAGTTAATTTGCTACAACAACACAATGATCTGTGCAAATAGTGACGCTATGGGTCATATTATCCAACAAAATTAACTATGTAGTAATGAAATTACCTTTTACCATTTTGTAATTTATTTACTTTGATATAGAAATGGTAGAAGTCCATATGATTAGTTCCGGATTGAGATGATATGAGACATTATCAATCCATAAAGGTTTAATCATTAAATATCCCTAGTCGTAGTATTATCGAGACTGGACATCGATAATACGGAATAGACTAGTATTGCACTTGTGCGCGCTGTGAGGGCATAACGGCATAGTTCTCATATGTTTAAGTATTGGATACTTATGCAAGTGTAATAGGAGGTTGTGTTTTACCAATGGTACAGAAAACAGCTTCGCTCTGGATAGACCCCGCAGAATCCCATTGGTAGTACGTATATGTGTCTATGGGAGTCCGCTTCAGGGTAGGTGTATTTGGTCTTAACTTGAGACTTGCATCGCTAGTACTTGCGAAAATTGGTAAACTTTCGTTTTGGTCATCCAGGACTTTAACAGGTTCTGTGTACGCCTCTACTAGGTTTATTGAGAATCGTAGTGTATTGGATGTGACGTCAAGATGGAAGTATATCTTCAGACATATGGAGATGATGTTCACGCAGGGATTCAGAACTAGTTCTCTATAGTGTTGCAACCATCGAGATAATATGACAAGGTCATGATTATCCGATTCAAAGAGACTAGTTGCTCGATATCCGATATGTGCTTCGTACGGAGCAGATACTATTCTAGCCCCAGCCTTGCACGTGACATCCGATACTGGATCGCTATACGCAATACTACGTATACTACGCCTGACATAGATTATATATTCCAGTAAGAATATTTCTGGAGAATTGGGAAGGCACAGTGCTTTGCTAGAAGCCAACCATATCTTGTAAATCGGTAAGCACGTGGTACGAGGTACTCACTTTATCGGATAGTCCGATAATCGGATTTTCCAACATATCCAGAGATCTCTTGGGTCGCTTCCCAAAGATTCACCGATGACAGTTGACTTAAATTAGAATTAATCTGGGATTAATTTAGAGAGAGAAAATTAATCTGGGATTAATTGGGGATTTATTTAATCTGGGATTAAATGTGTTCAGTAGAGAGAGAACGCGATTAATTTGAAATTAATTGGTAAAATAAATTTAATAGTGAAATTTGATTTTTCTATTTAATTTATTCGAATGGGCTAAAATTAATATATCGAATATATTAATATGAATTGGATTTCATTACGAAATTAAAGTCGGACTTTAATACGAACGAATGAATTAATTTAGAATTAATTCGTAATCGACGTTCGTAATATATATTTGTGAGGAATCCTTATTTAATTAAATTAGATTTAATTATTTAGCGATGAAAGTTCGTTTAATCGGATTAAACGGAATCGAGCCGCGACAAATGTTCATAGAGATATTTGAATTTTGAATTCAAATAGTGGGGCCCACTTCACATGTGTGGTAGGTGGAGGGTAGTTGGCATTTATGCCAAGCCACCAACCACCGAACCACCTTGTAATGGTTTTGGTAAAACCATTTACCCAACTACCAAGTTTTGGTGAAAAGGGTAAAAGGGTTTTACCAAATGTAAATCTCTACATCATTTACACAACTTGAACAAAAGAAACCCTAGCATACACACTCCCTTGAGCGTGAACTTCATCCATTTTCTCTCTTTGATTTTGTTCTTCAAATCAAAAGATAGCACTTAAGCAAGTCAACAAAGGTGATAGGGAAACCAACTCAAAGCTTGGAATCGATAAAAGGTTGGATCTTGGAGATCAACTTCAAAAATTTTAAAAGCTCTAATCCGTTCGTTGTAAGTATTTCCGCAACTTATAATGATATTAATCAATGTTTTTCATGCTTATTAGATCCTTGGCATGTTATAGGAACACTAACAATGGTATCATGAGCCAATTTTAAACATGAAAATTTCTAGGGTTCTTGAACCTAAAATTTGGGGCTTTTATGTTTTGAACATGATTCTTTTAAATTGATACTTTGAGCATGCTTAGAATATGTTAACTTAGAGTTATGCATGATTAGATTTGAGACAAATCAAATGAATCAAAAAATCTTTAATTCCTTAGGGTGGCCGAATGTGTTTAAAGCATGATATAAATGTTGATTGTTGGTTTGATTAGATTAGAATCAAAGTCAATAATGTTTATATTAAATCAAAGAGCATGTTGAGCATGAAAATGATATGTTTTGCTTCAATTTGTGTTGAGCATGAAATGATGAATTTTGGCTTCAATTTGTGTTGAGCATAAATTGTTGGATTAAGCATGATTAATTAAGTTAATTGGTAGTTTGGAAATATTGAGTTTAATTAATTAATCATGGCTAATACACTTTAATTATAATAATTATAATATTTGGAATATTAAAATTGTAATAATTGGCCTTTAAAGTTTATTGGGCTAAAAGTGTGTATTTGGGCTTAATGGGCTTGGTTTGACCAAGTTTGACATTGGAATTTTGGATTGGATCCAATTGGGCCCAAAACCAATTCCATAAAGTCCAAATACATCATTTGGCCCTTTAAAGAATTTAATTGGGCCTAATGGGCCTAAATTGATTTGTTGGCAATATGATGATTCCTATTGGGCCTTGGCATTTTGGGTTTGATCCATTATGGCCAAAGCCCATGCCTTAAGAATCAATTGAAAGCCCATTGGACTTTAATTAAAATGACATTGGATGTTATTGGGCCTTTGAGACCCATTAAGATTGGATTTGGAATCCAAGTCTTTAAGGCAAATAAATAAGTGTAAATATTTAATTTGGAATTAAATTGGAATTAGTATTGAATACAAATAAATTGGATTTAAAGTTGTAGTTCGATATATTTCAAGAATACGTACTTTATGTATTTATTCTTAAACGAGTTGGACTCGAGCAAATAAAATCGTTGTTTGAACATTGGATGGTCATTAATTCAAAGATTAATTAATTGGATTAGATTGATTGAATAACATGTTTTGTATGATTACATGAATGTGTTGTATGAATAATGTATATCGGATGGATATTAGAAGGGTGAGGGCAATTTTGGAAATTGTAATAAATTTAGAATTTATTAAATTGGGCCTGCGTGTCCAGCCTTTTATCTCTTTACTCCTTGTAATTCTCTTCACACCCATTCCCCTCAATGTAAATGAGGTTTCTTTATTGTATTTTGTAATTAGGTAGGAGTTAGAATAGTTCTAGCCGGGGAGTGAAAAGAAAGTGATTTGTTCTAGGAATAATTTGTGACATATCCATCAGTATATCATTATTAATTTATTTATCACGCCTTCTTATTCTTTTAGAATGCATGCTTAAGGGTGTATGATGAGACTTAATCAAAGATAATTAATTGGTTGCCAATTACGCGAAAACCCTCAAAAACATATTAAGCGTTTTTCCTTCCGTTGAGTGATTCTTACTCAAGATCCAAAGTTGGCATTGGTTTGTTGGCCAAAGTCAAGACCTTTGTCAATTGCAGATGTGTTTGAATCATGAGAGTTTTGTTATATATCGGTGTCTTGTCCAAGTTGTGATTTGTTGGCCAAAGTCAAGATCACTTCTTGTCCATCGACATTGATTACGAAGCTTTCCATGTCAATGGGTCCTGCTTAACTGGAATCATTAAGCTTGTTGTGCCAAAGCCAAGGCTTGGTTGATTCAGAGGAAAAAGGTTAGGAAAATATATTGGATATATTGGCATATATATTGTATATATGTTTCGAACTTGGATGTCCACCTACCGGATCTAGGAATTGGATGAGATCCAATTGATCTTCGAGATCTACCTAGTTAAGTTTCATACAGCTTGTTGGCCAAAGTCAAGGTTGTGTGTTATTTAACGGGATCCTAGCCTACTAGGAAACTATGTTTCCTGAGTACTCGACAGAGGGTTAGAGGCTCGCCGAAAAATAGTGGGAGGCTAGTATTGAATTTGCAATTTCATTCAGATACTTAGCTTTATGCGCTTTTAAATTATTTCGTCAAAATTATTTTATTAGTTGGACTAATGCAATGTTATTTTTCTTGTAACAGTTAGACTGTACCCAAATATCGTTGACTAGATAGTTGGACTATCGTAGTCAAGATGACAGGAAAGGGAAATGTCCGAGATATTATCATGGGCGAAAATGTCTTCAAGGGCACGAACTTTTCCGATTGGGAAATGAATCTAAGGATATTCCTTGGAGCTGAGAGGCTACTGTACACCATACAGACACCTCTTGGGCCTAGCCCACACCTGATCAGTTACTTGAGCTGGAGCTTTGGAAGACTCACAGCGATGATTGCGATACTGCTCAGTCTATTATGCTTGCTTCCATGACTCAGCATTTCCGTCGACAGAACAGGGACTTGGATCCCTATAACATGTTGGCGAGGTTGCAAGATCTTCATCGGACTAACCGAAGGTCTCAAAGATATGAGTTAGTGAAGAAGCTCTTCCGTTCACGTATGTTAGATGGCATGTCTGTTGAGTCCCATGTGGCACATATGATTGCTGACATAGATGAGTTGGCTGAGATGGGGATAGTCTTTGAGTCTGAGATTACCATAGACATGGTCTTGCAATCTCTCCCCGACACTTGGAGACAGTTCATCATAAACTATAATTTGATGAACACTGATGATACTCTTGGAGACTTATTATCAATTCTCAAGGAAGCCGAGAAAGAGCTATGAAAGGGCAATAAGCGCGAGGCGCACTTTGCTTCGACATCTCAGAAACCGAGGGCTGGGCCCAAGGATACTGGAGGTGTGAAGAAGAAGAAGCATAATAGAAAGGGCAAGGCCAAATCGTCAAAGGCTTTTGGAAAGCCTAAGGACAAATCTCATGATGTTTGCCTCCAGTGCGGCAAGCGGGGTCACTGGAAGTGTGACTGTCGCGAGTACAAGGCGCTTCAGAAGGAGATTAAAGCGGGCAAGGCACCGGCTTCAGGTATGTTTGTTATTAAAATAAACATGACTACTTCTAGTTTTAAAAATTGGATTTTTGATTCAGGTTGTGGTACTCACATATGTACTGATGTGCAGGATCTGCGGATTAGCAGGAGACTGACCTCAGGGGAGATTGATCTACGAGTTGGAAATGGGGCACCAGTCGCTATTTTGGCCATTGGTACTTTTATTTTAGAACTGCCCTCGGGGCATGTACTTGAACTTAATGATTGTTATTATATACCTAGTTTGACTAGGAATATTATCTCTGTATCTTGTTTGACCCAATGCAGGTACACTTTTGTATTCCGAAACACTGGGTGTTTTGTTTATAAAGATGATTTTGAGATATGTTCTACTGATTCTAATAATGGTCTTTATATTTTGAATATAAATCAATCTCTAACATATAATGTAACAAACAAAAGGCTCAAAACGAGTAACAAAGATGAAACTTCTATGTGGGACTGTCGTCTGGGACACATAAACAAGACTCGCATATCCACACTTTCGAAGAGTGGGTACTTGGACGGATTTGATCCAAATTCATATGACGTCTGCGAATCTTGCTTATTAGGCAAAATGCCTAAATCCCACTTTAGCGGTAAAGGTGTACGCGCCATCGAACTGTTAGCCCTTGTTCATAGTGACGTTTGTGGGCCCATGTCTAGCCAGGCTAGAGGTGGATATGAATACTTCGTAACCTTTACAGATGATGCATCACGTTATGGTTATGTGTATCTTATGAGGCACAAGTCGGAAACTTTTGAGAAATTCAAAGAGTTTCGACACGAAGTTGAAAAATAGACCGGCAATAGTATAAAGATATTACGGTCGGACCGTGGTGGCGAATACTTGAGCAATGAGTTTCTAGATTACTTGAAAGAATATGGCATTCTTTCACAGTGGACTCCTCCTGGAACACCGCAATTAAACGGTGTGTCCGAACGGAGAAACCGAACTTTATTGGACATGGTAAGGTCTATGATGAGTCACACTAAGCTACCTATTTCCTTCTGGGGATATGCATTAAACTGTGCAATTCTTATTTTGAATAAGGTTCCGTCAAAGTCTGTACAACAGACACCATATGAGATATGGACAGGAAAGAAACCGGGTTTCTCATTCCTGAAGATTTGGGGATGCTGGGCATACGTCAAACGTTTGGAAGGTACCAAACTTGAGCCCAAATCAAATAAATGTATATTCATAGGATATCCTAGGGAAACCAAAGGATATTACTTCTATCACCCACGAGAGAACAAAGTATTTGTTGCTCTACATGCGGTTTTCCTTGAGAAGGAATTCCTAAATGCAGTGGTTAATGGGAGGAAAGTAGAACTCGATGAAAATCGGAGTGATACTGTTCCTGGCATAGAATCCTCAACGGAACAAGAACAGTCCATCCGGGATGAGACTGTACCACAATCTTCTATTACACAAGGACCGCGTAGGTCGGAGAGAGTCAGGATACAACCTGAGAGGTATGAGTTTCTGATCTCACCTCATGTAGATATTAATCTCATTGAGGATACTGAACCGGCTACGTATGAGAAAGCGATAAAAGATATCGATTCCGCTTTATGGCAAGAAGCCATGAAGTCCGAAATGGATTCCATGTACACCAACCAAGTTTGGACACTGGTTGATGCACCAGAAGGCGTAAAGCCTATTGGATGCAAATGGGTCTTCAAGAAGAAGACCAACATGGATGGCAACGTACAAACGTACAAAGCTAGGCTTGTAGCGAAGGGGTATCGTCAACGATATGGTGTTGATTATGACGAAACTTTCTCACCCGTTGCCATGATTAAATCCATTCGGATAATGCTTGCTATTACTGCATATTTCGATTACGAGATATGGCAGATGGACATTAAAACCGCTTTCCTTAACAGAAACCTTTTGGAGGATGTTTATATGCAACAGCCTGACGGTTTTATCGTGCCTAGACTTGCAAACAAGGTTTGTAAATTAAATCGGTCAATTTATGGACTGAAGCAAGCATCGCGATCATGGAACCAACGTTTTGATGAGATCATAAAGGAATATGATTTCATTCAAAATGAAGATGATCCTTGTGTACACAAGAAGGTTAGTGGGAGCGCACTGACTTTTATTGTCCTTTATGTTGACGATGTATTGCTTATAGGCAATGACATTCCCATGTTAACATCGGTGAAAGCTTGGCTTTCATTAAAATTCTCCATGAAAGATCTGGGAGAAGCAGCCTATATTCTAGGAATATAGATCTACCGGGATAGATCTAGAAAGCTGCTTGGACTCTCCCAGAGCACGTACATTGACAAAGTGTTGAAGAGATTCAACATGGATCAGTCCAAGAGGGGACTATTGCCAGTGTCACATGGTGTCTATCTATCTAAGGACATGTGTCCTAAAACTCAAGATGAGAGAGACAACATGAGTCGGATACCGTTCGCCTCGGCAGTCGGATCGATTAAGTATGCCATGATATGTACGCGACCTGATGTCTCCTATACTTTGAGCATGTATAGTCGCTATCAGGCCGATCCAGGTGATGGTCACTGGATGGCGGTTAAGAACATCCTTAATTATCTTAGACGAACTAAGGATGCTTTCTTAATCAATGGAGATGGAGAAATTGAGGTAACTGGGTATACCGATGCAAGTTTCCAAACTGACAAAGACGACTGTAAGTCACAATCTGGGTACATATTTTGTTTGAATAACGGAGCAGTGAGCTGGAAATCTTCCAAGCAAGAGACTGTTGCCGATTCAACAATAGAAGCGGAGTACATTGCTGCAGCTGAAGCAGCAAAAGAAGCAGTTTGGATCCAAAAATTCCTAATTGGATTAGGAGTAGTTCCGTTAGCAACTGACCCCGTTCCATTGTATTGTGACAATAACGGGGCTATAGCGCAGGCTAAGGAATCGCGGTCTCATCAACGATCCAAGCATGTTCTTCGACGTTTCTATCTGATACGTGAGATCATATATCATGGCGATGTGAAGGTCGAGAAGGTCATATCAGATGACAACATGGCAGATCCGCTGACGAAAGCTATTCCTCAGCAAAAGTTTGAGCGACATGTATATAGCTCAGGTATTAGATGCTTGAGTGACTGGCTATAGGCCAAGTGGGAGATTGTTGGACCGTTATGACCCATAGCGTCACTGTTTGTAAAAGACATTATGTTTTTGTACTAAATTAACTATGTAGTAGTGAAATTGCCTTTTACCATTTTGTAATTTATTTACTTTGATATAGAAATGGTAGAAGTCCATATGATTAGTTCCGGATTGAGATGATATGAGACAGTATCAATCCATAAAGGTTTAATCATTAAATATCCCTAGTCGTAGTATTATCGAGACTGGACATCGATAATGCGGAATAGACTAGTATTGCACTTGTGCGCGTTGTGACGGCATAACGACACAGTTCTCATATGTTTAAGTATTGGATACTTATGCAAGTGCGATAGGAGGTTGTGTTTTACCCATGGTACGGAAAACAGCTTCGCTCTGGATAGACCCCGCGGAATCCCATTGGTAGTATGTATATGTGTCTATGGGAGTCCGCTTCAGGGTAGGTGTATTTGGTCTTAACCTGAGACTTGCATCGCTAGTACTTGCGATAATTGGTAAACTTTTGTTTTGGTCGTCCAGGGCTTTAATAGGTTCTGTGTACGCCTCTACTAGATTTATTGAGAATCGTAGTGTATTGGATGTGACGTCAAGATGGAAGTATCACTTCAGACATATAGAGATGATGTTCACGCAGGGATTCAGAACTAGTTCTCTATAGTGTTGCAACCATCGAGATAATATGACAAGGTCATGATTATCCGATTCAAAGAGACTAGTTGCTCGATATCCGATATGTGCTTCGTACGGAGCATATACTATTCTAGCCCCAGGCCTTGCACGTGACATCCGATACTGGATCGCTATACGCAATACTACGTATACTACGCCTGACATAGATTATATATTCCAGTAAGAATATTTCTGGAGAATTGGGAAGGCACAGTGCTTTGCTAGAAGCCAACCATGTCTTATAAATCCGTGGTACGAGGTACTCACTTTATCGGATAGTCCGATAACTGAATTTACTACCAACATATCCAGAGATCTCTTGGGTCGCTTCCCAAAGATTCACCGATGACAGTTGACTTAAATTAGAATTAAATTGGGATTAATTTAGAGAGAGAGAAAATTAATCTGGGATTAATTGGGGATTTATTTAATCTGGGATTAAATGTGTTCAGTAGAGAGAGAACGCGATTAATTTGGAATTAATCGGTAAAATAAATTTAATAGTTAAATTTGATTTTTCTATTTAATTTATTCGAATGGGCTAAAATTAATATATCAGATATATTAATATGAATTGGATTTCATTACGAAATTAAAGTCAGACTTTAATACGAATGAATGAATTAATTTAGAATTAATTCGTAATCGACGTTCGTAATATATATTTGCGAGGAATCGTTATTTAATTAAATTAGATTTGATTATTTAGCGACGAAAGTTCGTTTAATCAGATTAAACGGAACCGAGCCGCGGTAAATGTTCGTAGAGATATTTGAATTTTGAATTCAAATAGTGGGGTCCACTTCACATGTGTGGTAGGTGGAGGGTAGTTGGCATTTATGCCAAGCCACCAACCACCGAACCACCTTGTAATGGTTTTGGTAAAACCATTTACCCAACTACCAAGTTTTTGTGAAAAGGGTAAAAAGGTTTTACTAAAAGCAAATCTCTACATCATTTACAGAACTTGAACAAAAGAAACCCTAGCATACACACTCCCTTGGGCGTGAACTTCATCCATTTTCTCTCTTTGATTTTGTTCTTCAAATCAAAAGCTAGCACTTAAGCAAGTCAACAAAGGTGATAGGGAAACCAACTCAAAGCTTGGAATCGATAAAAGGTTGGATCTTGGAGATCAACTTCAAAAATTTTAAAAGCTCTAATCCGTTCGTTGTAAGTATTTCCGCAACTTATAATGATATTAATCAATATTTTTCATGCTTATTAGATCCTTGGCATGTTCTAGGAACACTAACAGACTTCTCATCTCCTTGTCTTCTTTATTGATGGTGTGAATGTTTCTTTGATAAACCTTCAACACAACTTAACCCAAAAATCCTAATCCTTTGGAGTTCTTTTAGAGGAAGTTTGGTAGTCGGAGTTCCGGCTGTTAGTGTTCCTAGAACATGCCAAGGATCTAATAAGCATGAAAACATGTTCATAAATTCAAAATAAGTTGCGGAATTACTTACATTGAATGGATTTGAGCTTTTAAATTTTTGAGAGGAAGATCTCCAAGATCTTTCCTTTGTTGATTCCAAGCCTTGAGTGTTGATTCTAACTCTTGAAGTGGTTTCCCTATCACCTTTGTTGATTTGTTGAAGTGCTAGCTAACTTGATTTTGCCACAAAATCAAAGAGAGATGAGCTACAAGTTCACGCCCATTCTAGAGGTTTTTAGGGTTTCATATTTGTTCCAAGTGTGTTTTGTGTGATGCCTACACAAATGAGAGAGAGAGAAGGGTTTTTGGTAAAAGCTAATTTACCCTTTTCACCTAAACAAGGTGGTTGGGTAAATGGTTTTGCCAAAACCATTCCAAGGTAGTTGGATGGTGGGTGGCTTGACATAAATGCCAACTACCCTCCCAACTACCACATGTGAAGTGGGCCCCACATTTGAATTCAAAATTCAAATGTCTCTACGAATATTTGCCGCGGCTCGGTTCCATTTAATCCGATTAAACGAACTTTCGTCGCCAAATAATTAAATCTAATTTAATTAAATAACGATGCCTAGCAAATATATTACGACCGTCGTCTACGAATTAATTCTAAATTAATTCGTTCGTTCGCATTAAAGTCCAACTTTAATTTCGTAATGAAATCCAATTCATATTAATATATCAGATATATTAATTTTGACCCATATGAATAAATTAAATAGAAAAATCAAATTTAACTATTAAATTTATTTTACCGATTAATTCCAAATTAATCGCGATCTCTCTCTTCCGAACACATTTAATCCCAGATTAAATAATACCTCAATTAATCCCAGAGTAATTTTCTCTCTGTTAATTAATCCCAGATTAATTCTCTCTCTTAATTAATCCCAGATTAATTCTAATTAAATCAACTGTCATCGGTGAATCTTTGGGAAGCGACCCAAGAGATCCCTGGATATGTTGGCAGTAAATACGGTCATGGGAATACGTACGTACCTCGTACCACGTGCTTACCGATTTACAAGACATGGTTGGCTTCTAGCAAAGCACCGTGCCTACCCAATTCTCTAGAAATATTCTTACTGGAATATATAATCTATGCCAGGCGTAGTATACGTAAGTATTGCGTATTGCGATCTAGTATCGAATGTCACGTGATAGGCCTGGGGCTGGAACTGTGTCTGCCCCGTATGAAGCACATGTCGGATTTCTGGTAACTAGTCTCTATAATCGGATATACATGACCTAGTCATAATATCTCGATGACTGCAGTACTTAAGAGTACTAGTACCTTATCCTAAGTGACATCATCTCCACTATGACTGGAGTGATACTTCCATCTTGACATCACACCCAATACACTACGATTCTCAATATACCTAGAAGAGGCATACACAGAACCGGTTAAAGCCCTGGACGACCAAAACTAAAGCATACCGATTGTCACAAGCATTAGTGGTGCAAGTCTCAGGTTAAGACCAAATACACCTACCCTGATTTCAGACTTCCATAGATACATAGTCATACTACCAATGGAATTCCGAGGGGTCTATCCAGAGCGAAGCTGTTTTCCATACCATTGTAAAAAACAACCTCCCATTACACTTGCATGAGTATCCTATACCCAAATATATGAGAACTATGCCGTTATGATCTCACATAACGCTCACAAGTGTAATACTAGTCTATTCCGCATTATCGATGTCCAGTCTCGATAATACTAAGACTAGGGATATTTAATGATTAATCCTTCGAGGACTGATACTGTCTCATATCATCTCAATCCAGGAACTAATCATAGGGACCTCATATCATTTATACATATAGGTGATCTAATCATAAATGATAAGAGTGCAATCTCCTTATCACATAGTTAATTTGTACAACAACACCATGATCTGTACAAATAGTGACGCTATGGGTCATAACTGTCCAACAATCTCCCACTTGGCCTATAGCCAGTCACTCGAGTGTCTTACACCTGAACTATGTACGGTTCGCTCAAACTACCGAGTAAAGGCTTTCGTCAGCGGATTTTCATGATTATCGTCTGATGCAATTTATACGATCATCACATCGCAACAATGTTTGATTCGAACGAATCAGATGAATAGTCGAAGTATATATCTGGATCGTTGATGAGACCATTAATTCTTTAGTCTGTGCTGTAGCCTAGCTCAGCTGCTAACAGAACTATATCTAATCTAATTAGATTTGTTAATGACCCAGATGGCTTCTATTACTGCCTCAGCCGCAACAATAACTCGCATTTGTTGTTTATTCGGTAACAATATCTTGCTTGGAAGATTTCTAGCTCACTGTTCCGTTTTTCAAACTGTATAGTATCTTTTAGCGACTTCAAGTCGTTTTTATCGGTTATGAAACTTGCAGCAGTGATCCCAGTCACTTCAAGTTCTCTTTCTCCATACTTTAAGACATCATCCTTAGTTCTCTAAGATACTAACGGATGTTTTTAATATCAATCCAGTGACTATCACTTGGATTGACCTGTTTGTGAATCCATACGCTCAAAGCGTATGAGACACCAGGTCACATACATTTTTCAATGTACGAGTTCTCAGGGAGTGTTAACAACTTTAAATCTATCCCAGTAGATCTTTATTCCTAGAATAAAAGTTGTTTCTCCTAAGAATTCTACGGAGAATTTTCAAGAAAGCCAAGCTTTCACCGATTGTTGTATGGGAATATCATATCCAAGAAATGACATAATATCATTATCTATAGGACATTTACTGTCAGTGCGCTCCCACTAACCTCCATATATACACAAGAATCATTTCGTTTTGAATTAAATCATAAACTATTATGATTACCTCAAAACGATAATTCCAAGAACCTAATGTTTGCTTCAATCCAAACATGGATCGAATAACCTGCAAACCTTCTTTGCTAGTTTTTGGTAAGACAAAACCGTCAGGATGTTATAAACATCCTCCAAAGAGGTTTCCGTTTAAGGAAAGCGATTTTGACGTTCAGCTGACATATTTCATAAATGAAACATGCAGCATCAGTAAGCATTATCCAAATGGATTTAATGTGGCAACAGGTAAAAGATTTCGTTGTAATCAACACAATGTTGATAACGATATCTTTCGGCTACAAGCCTAGCTTAGTATGTTGGTATGCTGCCATCCACGTATGTCTTCCTTGAAGACTTATATAGTACCAATAGGCATAATGCCTTGTGGTACAACAACTAGTGTCCAAACATAGTTGTTATACATGGAATCCATTTCGGACTCATGGCACTTTGCCATAATAGAGAGTCGATACCTTGTATCACTTCCTCATACGTGGTCAGTTTCATCAATAAGATTGACATCTTTATGAGGTGAGATCAGAAACCCATACCCCAGATTGTTTTCTGACTCTCCGACCTATGTTGTTCTTGTGTATTCGAAGATTATTGGTATAGCTTCATCCTTGTTGAACTGTTTGTGTTCCATTAAGGACTTGGTGCCTTGAATAGTATAACTTCGATTTTCATCGAGTTTTACTATCCTCCCACTTACCACTGCATATCAGTAATCCTCTCAAGAAAAACGCATGGTGAGCAACAATCACATTGTTCTCTTAGTGAGTTGTATAAGTATTATAATTTGGTTTCCCTAGGATAACCAATTACATTAGGCACTTATCCAATTTGGGTTCTAGTTTGGTATCATCCAAACGTATGCCTAGCATTCCCAAATCATCAGGAGTGAGAAAACCCAGTTTCTTTCCTGTTTATATCTAATATGAAATCTGTCAAACAGATTTTCATGGAACCTTATTCAAAATAAGTATTGCACTGTTAATGCTTATCCCTTTTGAAGGAAAATGGTAGCTCAGAGCGACTCATGATTAACCTTATCATGTCCAACAAAATTCGATTTCTCCGTTCGGACACACCGTCAAATTGACGTGTTCTGGGAGGAGTCCTCGTTGAAAGAATACTATACTCTTTCAAGTATATGAGAAACTTATTGCTTAAGTATTTTCATCATGGTCAAACCGTGATGTTTTAATACCTTAGTCGATCTGTTCGTCTATTTCATGTCAAAACTCTAAAACTTTCTGATTTGTGTTTCAAAAGAAACATATAACCATAACGCGATGCCACATCCGTAAGTTCACGAAACATTCATATCCACCTCTAGCCTAGCTAGACATGAGCCCATTTGCTTCACTATGAATAGGGCTAACAGATCGGTGGCTCTTGCACTTTTACCAAATAAAAGGTATTTTAGGTACTTTACCTAATAAATTAGATTCGTAGACTTTATTTGAGTGGAATCAAATATGTCCTAGTACCCACTCTTCAAAAGTGTGGATATACGATTCTTGTTTAAATTGTGTCCCAGACAACAACAATGCCACATCTAAGTTTCTTCTGATCAAATCAGTTTGAGCTACTTGTTTGTCATGTTCTATGTTTGAGAATTATTTATATTCAAAATATAAATACTGTTATTCACATCTAATGTGTTTATCTCAATATCATCTTTATAAAATAAAACACTTTAGTGTTCTAGAATATAAAGGTATACTCGCAACGAGTTATACACGATATAGAGATATTGTTTCTAGTCAAACTAGTTAGATTTTAACAGTTTCCTAATTTAAGTACATACCCAAAGGGTAGTTCCTAAACTTAGGTATCTACGGTTAAAACAGCGACTGTCGTCCCGTTTCATATTCGCAGATTAATCTCATCTGAAGTCAGTATCCTGCTCACAGCATATTCTGCACATCAATGCATATTTATGTATCACACTAAGTATTTAAAATCCAATTTTAATACTAGTAGTGAACATATTTATGACAAACATATTTGAAGTCAGAGCCTTGCTCGTCTTCAATTCCTTCATATCTGCTTTGTCTATACGACAGTCACGCTTCAATGACCCCGTTTGCCACAATTTAGGCAGACATATTGGGATATGTCCTTTATCTTCCTAGAAGATTATAATGATTTTGCCTTTGCCCTTTTCACATTCCAGAAGTCTTTGGCCAAGCCTTGGCCTTCTAGAATATCGAAGTAAGGTGCGCCTTGCGCTTCTTACCTTATTGCAAACTTTGACTTTGGTCTCCTTGAGAATAGTCATTAACACTCAAAGAGTTGTTTATTGCAATTTAATATTTCTAAGATCTAAGAATAGATCTATGAAGATCCTTCAATTTCTTTATCATACTTTAAGGATCTAATCCTTAGTTCTGATTGGGAAATTAAGAAGTCTTTATGGCAAGCATAATGGATTAAGCACTAAAGTTATCATCACATGAATCTTCCAAAGGTCATGCTCTACTATTTGCTTAACTCTAGGCTTAGGCCTAAGATGTTATTTTATCAAATAAATTAAGTTCTTAGTTTCAGGACTATCCTGAAATTTATTCCCAATTTGAAAATTAAAGTCGTTTAAACACATTTTCCCTAGGATAATGTTTTAAACACTAATCTTTCAATTTAATCTTGATTCTAATAGTCCAACTATTTAATCAACGATTTCAGGTACAATTTAATGTAATGATTACTATAGTTTAACTATATAACTTATTACAATTTTATTGGTTAAAATCAAATATATATTGATTACTATAATCCAATTATATAATCATTATAAATGATCGGTAAAATCCAAATATATTGATTACTATAATCCAATTATATAATCAACTATAAATGAAGGGTAAAATTCAAATATATTGATTACTATAATATAATTATATAATCAACTATAAATGAAGTAGTTGGAATACAGTCCAACTGTTTAATTAAAACAACAATAAATATTAGTCCAACTAATATATAATTTATTTGACGAATGATATTTGATTGAGCGCGTATGGCAAGTAACTAAAGGAATATTGCAAATCTAATACTTGCCTCCCAATATTTTTCGGCGAGCCTCTAACCCTCTGTGGAGTACTCGGGAAACCTAGTTTCCTAGTGGGCTAGGACCCCGTTAAATAACACACAATCTTGACTTTGGCCAACAAATTGTATGATACTTAACTAGGTAGATCTCTAAGATCAATTGGATCCTATCCAATTCCTAGATCCAGTAGGTGGGCATCCAAGTCCGAAACATATATCTTATATATGCCAATATATCGAATATATTACCTAACCTTTTTCCTCTGAATTAACTAAGCCTTGGCTTTGGCACAACAAACTTAATGATCCCAGTTAAGCGGAACCCATTGACATGGAAAGCTTCGTAATCAATGTCGATGGACAAGAAGTGATCTTGACTTTGGCCAACAAATCACGACTTGGACAAGACACCGATATGGAACAAAACTCTCATGATTCAAACACATCCGCAATTGACAAAGGTCTTGACTTTGGCCAACAAACCAATGCCAACTTTGGATCTTGAGTAAGAATCACTCAACGGAAGGAAAAATGCTTAATATGTTTTGACGGTTTTTTGCGTGCAAATTGGCAACCAATTTATTATCTTTGTTAAAGTCTCATCATCATACACCCTTAAACATGCATTCTAAACACATAATAAAGCGCGTATAAATGAATAATGATATGCGGATGGATATCTCACAAATTGTTCCTAGAACAAATCACACTCCATTTCCTCTCCCCGGCTAGAACTATTCTAACTTCTACCCAATTACAAAATACAATAAAGAAACCTCATTAACATTGAGAGGAATTGGTGAGAAGAGAAATACAAAGAATAAGGAGATAAAAGGCTGGACACGCAGGTCCAATTTAATAAATTCTAAATTTATTACAATTTCCCAAATTGCCATCGCCCCCTTATAATATCCATCCGATATACATTATTCATACAACACATTCATGTATTCATACAAATCATGTTATTCAATCAATCTAATCCAATTAATTAATCTTTGAATTAATGACCATCCAATGTTCAAACAACGGTTTGATTTGCACGAGTCTAACTCGTTTAAGAATAAATACTTAAAGTACGTATTCTTGAATTATATCGAACTACAACTTTAAATCCAATTTATTTGTATTCAATAATAATTCCAAATTTAATTCCAAATTAAATATTTACACTTACTTACAAGCCTTAAAGACTTGGATTCCAAATCCAATCTTAATGGGTCTCAAAGGCCCAATAACATCTAATGTCATTTAATTAAAGTCTAATGGGCTTTTAATTAATTCTTAAGGCAAAAGATTTGGCCATAATGGATCAAACCCAAAATGCCGAGGCCCAATAGGAATCACCCTATTGCCAACAAATCAATTTAGGCTCATTAGGCCCAATTAAATTCTTTAAAAGGGGCAAGTGATGTATTTGGACTTTATGGAATTGGTTTTGGGCCCAATTGGATCCAATCCAAAAGTCCAAAACCAAACTTAGTCAAACTAAGCCCATTAAGCCCAAATACACTCTTTTAGCCCAATTCATAATTAAAGGCTTATTAACATAATTATAATATTCCAAATATCACAATTATTTTAATTAAAGTGTATTAGCCATGATTAATTAATTAAACTCAATATTTCCAAAATACCAATTAACTTAATTAATCATGTTTAATTCATCAATTCATGCTCAACACAAATTGAAGCCAAAACACATCATTTCATGCTCAACACAAATTGAATCCAAAATTCATCATTTCATGCTCAACATGCTCTTTGATTTTAACATGAACTTTATTGACTTTGATTCTAATCCAATCAAACCAACAATCAACATTTAAACATGCATTTAAACACATAATTTCATGTTACAAAAATAAAAAAACAGTGCAGTCCAAGACAGTATGGAATTCAGCCAAGTGAATAATTTTTTAACTTTTAATTCATTTGATTTGTTTCAAATCTAATCATGCATAACTCTAAGTTATCATATTCTAAGCATGCTCAAAGCATCAATTTGAAAGAATCATGTTCAAAACATAAAAGCCCCAAATTTTAGTCTCATGAACCCTAAAATTTTCATGCTTAAAATTGGCTCTGATACCATTGTTAGTGTTCCTAGAACATGCCAAGGATCTAATAAGCATGAAAACATGTTCATAAATTCAAAATAAGTTGTGGAATTACTTACATTGAATGGATTTGAGCTTTTAAATTTTTGAGAGGAAGATCTCCAAGATCCTTCCTTTGTTGATTACAAGCTTTGAGTGTTGATTCCAACTCTTGCAGTGGTTTCCCTATCACCTTTGTTGATTTGTTGAAGTGCTAGCTAACTTGATTTTGTCACAAAATCAAAGAGAGAGGAGCTACAAGTTCACGCCCATTCTAGAGGTTTTTAGGGTTTCATATTTGTTCCAAGTGTGTTTTGTGTGATGCCTACACAAATGAGAGAGAGAGAAGGGTTTTTGGTAAAAGCTAATTTACCCTTTTCACCTAAACAAGGTGGTTGGGTAAATGGTTTTGCCAAAACCATTCCAAGGTAGTTGGATGGTGGGTGGCTTGGCATAAATGCCAACTACCCTCCCAACTACCACATGTAAAGTGGGCCCCACATGTGAATTCAAAATTCAAATGTCTCTACGAACATTTGCCGCGGCTCGGTTCTGTTTAATCCGATTAAACGAACTTTCGTCGCCAAATAATTAAATCTAATTTAATTAAATAACGATGCCTAGCAAATATATTACGAACGTCGTCTACGAATTAATTCTAAATTAATTCGTTCGTTCGCATTAAAGTCCAACTTTAATTTCGTAATGAAATCCAATTCATATTAATATATCAGATATATTAATTTTAATCCATACGAATAAATTAAATAGAAAAATCAAATTTAATTATTAAATTTATTTTATCGATTAATTCTAAATTAATCACGATCTCTCTCTTCCGAACACATTTAATCCCAGATTAAATAATACCTCAATTAATCCCAGATTAATTTTCTCTCTGTTAATTAATCCCAGATTAATTCTCTCTTAATTAATCCCAGATTAATTCTAATTAAATCAACTGTCATCAGTGAATCTTTGGGAAGCGACCCAAGAGATCCCTGGATATATTGGCAGTAAATACGGTCGTCAGAATACGTGCGTACCTCGTACCACGTGCTTACCGATTTACAAGACATGGTTGGCTTCTAGCAAAACACCGTGCCTACCTAATTCTCCAGAAATATTCTTACTGGAATATATAATCTATGTCAGGTGTAGTATACGTAGTATTGCGTATTGCGATCCAGTATCGAATGTCACGTGATAGGTCTGGGGCTGGAACTGTGTCTGCCCCGTACGAAGCACATGTCGGATGTCTGGTAACTAGTCTCTATAATCGGATATACATGACCTAGTCATAATATCCCGATGACTGTAGTACTTAAGAGTACTAGTACCGTATCTTACGTGACATCATCTCCACTATGACTGAAGTGATACTTCCATCTTGACATCACACCCAATACACTACGATTCTCAATATACCTAGAAGAGGCATACACAGAACCGATTAAAGACCTGGACGACCAAAACTAAAGCATACCGATTGTCACAAGCATTAGCGGTGCAAGTCTCAAGTTAAGACCAAATACACCTACCATGATTTCGGACTTCCATAGACACATAGTCACAGTGGAATTCCGAGGGGCTATCCAGAGCGAAGCTGTTTTCCGTACCATCGTAAAACACAACCTCCTATTACACTTGCATGAGTATCTTATACCCAAATATATGAGAACTATGCTGTTATGATCTCACATAACGCGCACAAGTGTAATACTAGTCTATTCCGCATTATCGATGTCCAATCTCGATAATACTACGACTAGGGATATTTAATGATTGATCATTCGAGGACTGATACAATTCTCATATTATCTCAATCCAGGAACTAATCATAGAGACCTCCTATCATTTATACATCTAGGTGATCTAATCACAAATGATAAGAGTGCAATCTCCTTGTCACATAGTTAATTTGTACAACAACACAATGATCTGTACAAATATTGAAGCTATGGGTCATAACTATCCAACACCGGCGTCATTGGTGATACAATCTACTCAGAGACTTCAGAGGTTCTAAAGAAAATCGTGGTCGCGGCTTGAGGAGTAGGAGTTGCCTTGAGTTCTTACAGTATTGAGGTACTTGATCGGTGGAGTTGCCACCATAGGTCTTGACCATCGCTGTAAGTTTTTTTCTATATAGTGGATTCAGGTGGTAGCCTATACTCGGAGTGGTTTTTTACTAGGAAGAGTTTTCCACTTCGTCACCGAAATCATTATGTTGAATTTTGTGTGATTGATTTAATTTTCCGCAATTTATATTATTGATTTATATTGTGGTTTGTTTGTTGACTTCCATAGACGCATTAATTAGGACTTGTCTCAATTAATTTTGATTAATTCCGCATAGGGTCATAACCTTAGGTTATCACGAATTTTCAGAATCAATCAGTAATTTTTCGAGAATCCGCTAGTATATGCTACGATGTTCAATTCAGATAGTCCTTGGTATTGGGGCCGTAACGTTTTCATATGAACTCCGATTTTTATGAATTTTATATCTTCGGAAAGGCAAGATCAAGATATACAACTTTTACGTTGGACATTTTCCCAATTCAGACTAGAAGAAAGTCAAAAACAAATATCAAAATTTCGAATGAATAATGATTCATGACCCATCTCGAGAATTCCATAATTCCCTAAAAGTTTCTAATTTTTTTAAATTAAAACTTTATCAATTAATAAAATTGACCCATACTATATAAAAGGGGGACTATTCACAAATCTTGAAAAAGAAAGAAGAGAGAAGAGAGAAGAAGAGAGCGTGAGATGAGAAAAGAAGAAGAAAGAAGAAAGAAAAAGAGAAGGGAGAGAAAGGAAGAAGAAACAAATAACAAAAACAAGCATTCAACAAATAAAGAAGAAGAAAAGCTACATAGGAGGCTTGATGAATGAAAGGAATTAAGAGAAAGAAGGTAAGGAGACTTGACCCAAATTGTTGTATTTTGAGTTTTTAAGTTTTTTGATTATTATAAAAGGTTGATTGGCTTGGATGTGATGATGAATGAGTGATTATTGTGCTAAGAAAATGGTGGTTGGGGGAAAACCCTAACTTGTTCAATTTTGGGTGTAAAATTAAGTGAAGTTAATAGAATGGATATAAGTTGATATTGAGTGAGATATTGGTAGTGTTGTGGCCAAATGGCATGGTTTATGCAATAAAAATTGATATAGAAGTTTTGGGGATGCATTTGGGAAAAATAGGTTTGAGGAAGCAAATGCAGAAACCTAGAAATCAGGTTTGCATCGCTACGTCAAAGGGTTTAGCGTCGCAACGTAAAGTGGAAAATTTAGAGCCGTTTTCGGAATGTTTGCGTCGCGACGCGCACACAACATGCGTTGCTACGCGAGATCAAAATATCCCCAAATTAGTTTTCAACTCATTCCAGTTCCACCCCAACGTGTTAGAAACCACCTTAAGAGTTTCGTATCAACTCGTATGTATATATTACATCATGATATGAGTACAATACGACTCAAAGTGATAACCCTTACTTGAATAGGCACACTTAGCTTGATTATGATCTGTATATTCTTAGTCCATTTTCTAATCGAAATTATTGATGATAGATCATCGCAGGAACCATAAATTCTTCAGCGAAGAGAAGAAAGGCTAGTGGAACTCCAAAACAGTGAGTGGGCCTCTTTTCTCAAACTGATTTTATTTAAAAATTTTGATATCAGACTTACTTTTGAGCATATAGGGCGTTAGCCGGAATTTTATTATAGTTATTTTTTAGATAATGATGATTTAGAAAAGAAATATTTTCCAAAACATGAGTTTTTTATTTTTCAAGGAATAGGGGAAAACCCACCTCAGTATGTAACTTATTACAGACTTGGAATTGACGGATGACATATGCACCTGTAGAGAACTGGGGGGACGGCGATACGTAACGCCCCCAAATCCTAGTTCAGGACTAGAGATGACAGATGCCCCTAGATCCTAGTTTCAAAGCTTGAAGGGTAACATAGATCCGCACCCCCAGTTCTAGTATAGTGGCTAGGGGGACGATGATACGTATCGCCCCAAGACCACTAGATTCAGGGAAAGTAGTGGCATGATTTGGGAGACGGCGATACGTAACGCCTCAAAGACATGAATTTGCACTCCTGGCTCTAGGCATATGGGGGGACGGCGATACGTAACACTCCCATGCATCAAGTTTTTCAGCAGATATACATAGCTCAGTTTTCAAAAGAAATTTCAGTTTCAGTTTTCTGAAATAATTTTCAGCGAAAAGAATTCTAGAAAGTAAAATTTTTAGTAACAGCAGTCTTACAAGAAACTTTCAACCAAGATGAGATTTCATATAGTATTTTGATTTTCACTTTAAAACCGTCCACTCACTTAGATCGTATAAACGGTCTAACACCCTACTTCCTGTTTCTTTATTTTGCAGGTATTCCTGGAGGTCGAGCTCGAGAGAATGGATACTGATGGCAGTCACTAGAGGGTCTGAATCTACCAATCAGAGATTGAGTCAGTCAAATTAAGTAAAGTCCAATCCAGGCAGTTGTATACTAAAGATGTGTATGAGTATTCATATATGGAGTTTTTGATATAGTTGATATTCGTATGTTTAGTCGCATGTAAACTATTTTGTACTATGTCATGATTTTGGGCATTGGTCCCATATGAGAGATTACATTGGAAAAGAGTATCAGTACTATTAATGTTTTCCACAGTCAGAGGCTCAAGGGAATAGGACGGTCTATTCCTTGCCGGTGGCATCCCCAGATCGAGGATGTTACAAAGATCGTATCAACCAAGTTAGGAATCTTCTTGAAGTTATTCGGACTGTTACCAGAAATATAAACGATGTTATGATATCAGATAGTAAAAATATAAGAAAAGTTACCCAAATGAGTGGGAAAGGAAAACTAGAAGAAAAGTAAGGAAGAAGTAAAGATGCTTAAGCAACCAGAGTAAGAAGAGATAGAGATAGAGATACATAATCAGATCGATAAAGAAGTTCCAGAACCTATAGTAGTAAAGAGAATATAAAAAAATCCCGAGGAAGTATTAAAGTGCATAGTAGATGTAAGATTTCTTCCCTCCTCGGAAAATTCTTTCAAATAGATTTAAAAGCCTCGAGTGCCTTATATAGACAGCGAATTCCCTAAGTAACGAGGAATAGACAGAAAGATAAGAAAAGCTAGAGATCAAGACTAGCCGAGGGAGTTCCCACAGACGAGAGATGCCAAAAAAGACCTAGAGAATTCCAGATCCCCAAACCCATACCCAGGCCCACAAGCAGGCAAATAAAGGTCATAAACAGGAACAATTAGTTACCTTATCTCAAGCAATCCAATGGAGATAAGACCTTAAGCTATTTAATTTTCAATCGCTTAGTCATACCAACTAAGGAAACCGTTTTGACAGAGCCTATCTTATACATACCTTACATGAGGAATAAACCTTACGAGGACATAAAGTACCAAAACAAGGATACTGAAACCTATCAAGACATAAGATGTTTTCCCTAGCTCCTATCAGCATAGATATAAGCGACTATAAGAAGCCCGACGAGAGTTCATCTTAAGAAATAAAAAGACCTTAGAAGGAAGATTACCTAGAAAAAGAATTAAGGAAGTTTCAAAGATATAAAGAAGTGAACCCAGTATAGCCCAAAGATCAATGCAAGTTCACGCGAGGCTTGCAAGACTAGTAGGAGTCTACAGAATAGACCAAATATAGTAGAACCTACATATCAGTCCAAGTCAATAGAAATCCGTGGAAGTATACAAGAATAGACTCGAGAGGTTGGAGGTATTTAGGAGTGACAGAAGTACCAATATGGACAGTATAATAGAGTGACAAAGTCAAGACTTAAAGTAAGAACAGAAAGCGGAGATCTAGGAAGTAGTTTGGATAATGAAACACCACTAGCCTTAGCAGCAAGACATAGAGCGAAGAAATATGATATACAAATGGTAGGAGGGATGCAAGAAGTAACGAGGAAATTTAGTGGGACCCAAGACATGGGGTAATCGATCAGTTTCATGCAGGACAAATGACGACCATTTCTTCTAGAAACCTCGATTTTAGTAAGCATATAGATACCTAACCAGATCATCACCAAACTTAAGTGTAAAACAGAATACGTATCAATAGATCCTTAAGGAATGCATATGCTCACCCCTCAATTGTGAGTCTAGTAAAGAGAGGAACTAGTAAATAAGAGCAATTGATAGACTAGACGAATCGTAAGAAGGCTAGACAAACAAATCAATGAGTCCAATGAAACCTAGATAAATAGCATGAGATAGAATAGTTTGAAGCCACAATATATTGAACTAAGTCTATAAGCTATTGCTAAGTTAAGGAACCCTTAAAGAAGTAAAAACTTAGAAGTACAAGGAGATCATGGAGAACAACTTTCAGGAATATAGTGAACAACTTATAAAGAATCTTATGGTATTAAGAATGAGGGACTAGATAAAGAGTAACACCTGAACCAAAGATTTGGTAGGAGATGTCCTAAGTAATCGAAGTTGGTAGAGTTTTCAAGAGAGTAAATATGTAAGGAGTTCAAGAAATTGGGATAAGAAAAAAACCTATGCAGCAGAATAAGCTTCTTAATAAGGAATAACAAAGAGAGTATAGCGGCACCCAGAGAGAGAAAGTAAACGACTTCAAAAGGTTTAACAACAGAGACTAAATAGGAAAGGAGTGCAGAGGCAGCACGAGAAAGTTTTTAATAAGCATGACTCCAGAGGAATTTCTTAGAAGAGGTAGTGCGTTCGATAGTTAATAATGATCAAAAGAAAGTTAAAGAAAGCGAACCAGAGAGTTTTTAGCAGTAATTTCCTAGTGTAAGAAAATAGAGACACACACACACACATGAGAGTCCTAGGCGTATAGATAAGTAGTATGTGCAACTAGATCAACATAATTAGATAGGCCTCAGGATAAGTTCCCACCCTCCCAACCCTTGTTATACAACAGCAGCAGAGGTGAACCTTGAAGGTTGCCTCTAGATACTCCCAAGAATAATTGAAAGTATACTAAAAGAAAATCGGAACATAAGACCTTTGGGCGTAATTTAAAAACAAAATAAAAGTAAGTGACAACATTGAGTAAGGGGATTAGGAAAGAAGTTGATCAAATGGGGTGGTACATGGATAAAGTAATAGTCAAGTAACGACTGAGATACAAGGAACTAATGTTAAACGAGATAGTAGGAAGAAGATATCTATCAGATAAGAAGACAGAGACGTAGACCAAAGAAGTTTTCAATATAGAATAGGATAAAATAGGAGATAAAAAGAAGACTAAGTGCGTAACAGCAAGGTTCCTCGACGTTGAAATGAAACCAAAGTTCTATTACGCTTTAGCTTGCATAATTTACAAGAAGTACACGACCCTAGCTTAAGTTGACCAAACCATTACGGGTTTGAGACGACCTTAGCCACGAGGATGAGTGGTTTGGTAGATTTATAGCATAGTATAAATCGAGGAGATAAGTTACTGCAAAGTTGTAAATATCATAGCAGGTCGATCCTCAAAGTACAGAATATTTACATGTATTTGAATAACGACCCTTGACAGTACTAGACTATGGAAAACAAGTAAGTGCGGAACACCGTAACCAGATTTATAGTAACAATGAAAGTAAAGTGTAAAAGAGTATGCACTTTAGCCAGGACCAAATTGCCAGCGTCAACGTTAGTAGTAGGGAATACGATTTAAACACCAAGATACATGCAATAAAGCCTGAATATCTAACTAATTAAGGAGAACCACTAGGAAACTTACCAGAAGCAACATTTTAATTATAAGCGATATATCAATAAGCTAAGAAGCCCTAGGCCCCCACAGATATGCAAGGATATTAGAACTTAAAAAGAGAAGCTCATAAGCAGTTGAAGCTTAACAATGAGAATATAGAAACTTAAGTAGCTAAGAAAACAAGAAGAATATCAAAACTTTAGTAGCTAAGATATGAGAAAGAATATTAAGATCCAGTTGAACAAGTGAAATAAAATAAGTACTGATTCCAGAAAGAAAACATGGGAAGCCTAACCATGAGACACCAGTATCTCTAGTAAGAGTCAAAGGTATTAGCTAAGAAGAGCTTAATCGAGTCGAAAATTTGTTGAATATAACTAAAGATCTATAGAAAATGATTTCCTTGGAGATAAGAAATGTTGAGCACAGTCAGAGGTCTAGAAATGAGGTAGTCAAGGATACTCAGCAAAGATCTTATAAAATGAGAACAATGAAGTACCTCATAGTATAGAACTTAAAGGATGCTCACCAAATCTATGAATTCTGAAGCAGTTTACCCAAGTATGACAAAAAGATACAGGGCATAAGATAGATATTAAGAATGATGGAGAATCTCATATGCTTACTAGTGAAGGAGTAAATGATTAGCCATGCAATGACCTTCGTTGTTAAGTTATATAGAATCCCCGATGAAACAGAATAGTTACAGCAAAACAAGAGTTCAAATAGACAAATTAGTGTACAGCTCTAGTTACGACTTCCAAGTTGTGACATTCTAGGTTCAGCGTGATCATCACATTTTCCAGTGGTGTAATGATAGCACATGGAGAATCATCGGGAAATGGAATAATATAGTGAATAAAAGAAGATGGGTATATAGTCAAATAAAGCTAGTGGTATATAAGTAACCCACAAATCTTGTGATCTATGATAAGATCCCAAGCTTAAAGAGGATTCGAGGACGAATCCTATTTAAGGGGGAGAGAAATTATAACGACCAGGAATCTCAACTACTGTTACATTGTGGAACGAGTGTCACATAAAATAATTCATGTTTGGAAATATACCCTCGTGAGATGACTTTGGAATCAATCAATAATTTTTCGAGAATCCGCCTTTACATGCTACGATGTTCTATTTCAGATAGTCCTTGGTATTTGGACCGTAACTTTATCATACGAACTTTTGATTTTTATGAATTTTGTATCTTCGAAAAGTTGAGATCGAGATCTACAACTTTAGAGTTGAATATTTTCCCAAATTCAGATCAGAAGCAAGTCGAAATTGTAGATAAAAATTTCAGATGACCCATCTAGAGAATTCCACAATTCTCTCAAAGTTTCTAATTTTTTTAAAATTAAAACTTTGCTAATTAGTGAAATTGGCCCCTATTGTATAATAGGGGGACTATTCACAAATCTTGAAAAAGATGGAAAGAGAGAAAGAGAGGGAGACGTGAGATAATGAAGAAAAAGAAGAAAGAATAAAGTAGAAAGAAGAAGAAATAAGAAGAAAGTAGAAGAAGCAAATACAAAAACAAGCATTCAACAAATAAAGAAGAAGAAAAGCTACATTGGAGGATTGAGAAATGAAGAGAAGCAAGAGAAAGAAGGTAAGGAGACTTGATCCAAATTGTTATATTTTGAGTTTTTAAGTTTTGATGATTATAGTAGGTTGATTGACTTGGATGTGATGATGAATGAGTGATTGTTGTGCTAAGAAAATGGTGATTGGGGGAATCCCAACTTGTTCAATTTTGGGTAAAATTAAGTGAAGTTAATAGAATAGATATAAGTTGATATTGAGTGAGATATTGGTAGTGTTGTGGATGTTATTTGAGGCCAAATGGAATGGTTTATGCAATAAAAATTGATATAGAAGTTTTGGGGATGCATTTGGGAAAAATAAGCTTGAGGAAGCAAATGCAGAAAGCTGGAAATCAGGTTCGCGTCGCGACGCCAAAGGGTTTAGCGTTGCGACACGTAGTGGAAAATTTAGAGCTGTTTTTGGAATGTTTGTGTCGTGAAACATAACACCTTGCGTCGCGACGTGAGATCAAAATATCCCCAAATTAGTTTTGAACTCATTCTGGTTCCACCCCAGTGTGTTAGAAACCACCTTAAGAGTTTCGTACCAACTCATATGTATATATTACATCATGATATAAGTACGATACGCCTCAGAGTGATAGCCCTTACTTGAACATGCAAACTTAGCTTGATTCTGATCAATATATTCTTAGTCCATTTTCTAATCGAAATTATCAATGATAGTTCATCACAAGAACCATAAATTCTTCAGCGAAGTGAAGGAAGGCTAACAGAACTCCAAAATAGTGAGTGAACCTCTTTTCTCAAACTGATTTTATTTAATAGTTTTGATATCAGACTTACTTTTGAACATATAAGGCATTAGCCGAAATTTTATTACAGTTATTTTTTAGATAATAATGATTTATAAAAGAAATGTTTTCCAAAATATGAGTTTTATGTTTTTCGAGGCATGGGGGAAAACCCACATCAGTATGTAACTTGTTACAGACCTGAAATTGACGGATGACATGTGAACATGTAGAAGACTAGGGGGAGGGTGATATGTAATGCCCATAGATCCTAGTTCAGGACTAGGGATGACAGATGCCCATAGATCCTAGTTTCAAAGCTTGGAGGGTAGCATAGATCCGCACCCCCTGTTCTAGTACAGTGGCTTAGGGGAAGACGATACGTAACGTCCCAAAACCACTAGATTCAGGGACATGAGTGGAATGCTTTGGGGGACAGCGATACATAATGCCACAAAGACATGGATTTACACTCCTAGCTCTAGTTATGGGGGACAACGATACGTAACGCACCCATGAGTCAAGTTTTTTAGCAGATATACAGAGCTCAGTTTTCAAAAGAAATTTCAGTTTCAGTTTTCAGAAATAGTTTTCAAAGAAAAGAATTCTAGAAAGTAAGATTTTTAGTAACAATAGTCTTACAAGAAACTTTCAGGCAAGATTTTTATAAATATTTCCTACAAATAGATTTGTTTTGAGACAAAAGTTTTAGGAAAGTTCAGACTTAACGCCCAAAATGAGATTTCATATAGTATTTTGGTTTTCACTTTAAAACCGTCCACTCACTTAGATCGTATAAACGTCTAACCCCCCACTTCCAGTTTCTTTATTTTTCAAGTACTCCCGAAGGACGAGCTCGGGGGAACGAATACTGATGGCAGTCATTAGAGGGTCTGAGTCCATCAGTCAAAGATTGAGTCAGTCAGATTAACTAAAGTCCAATCCAGGAAGTTGTATACTAAAGATGTGTATGAGTATTCATATATGGAGTTTTTAAGATAGTTGATATTCGTATGTTTAGTCGCATGTAAACTATTTTATACTATGTCATGATTTTAGGCATTGGTCCCATATGAGAGATTGCATTGGAAAAGAGTATCATTACTATTAATGTTGTCTGTAGTCAAAGGCTCAGGGAATATGATGGTCTATTCCCTGCCGGTGGCGTCCCTAGATCGGGGATTTACAATTTTCTTCCTTCCAACGTGCCAAGCCCACCTAGTAAAGTAATAAAAGTGTCAGCATGATTGATCATTTCAGTAAGTCTTTCAGACATACCTGATACAATGCATTATTCTCTATTTGATTTTCTGATGAGATTTTCCTCTGTTAAAGTTTTGGAATGATGCCGAAAACTTGACTGCCACCTTTTTGCACGGCCTTTGAAACACACCCCATCAATCCAAGTTTGCCACCGCCATATAATAAATGCATGTTTCTTTGCGCCATAACTCTACCCAATGCTTTTGTAGCCTCAACAAATCTTGGTTTAGTTCTAGGGATAGTTCCATAAAACATACAAATTTTAATGACCCGTCTTCTTGAAGTTGTTTCCATTTTTGTTCTCTCTATTATCTGGATGTGTCGAAGAGAGAAATGACGAGCTGAATTTATAGATCTTGAAAAAAGGGTGAGTAATAAATGCACTAGTACCTGTAAAATGATAATTGTCATATGGACAGTAAAATAGATCGTGAAGTCAAAAAGTTTAGATACTGTTGGCAAAAGTAAAGGAAATCAAAACAGTAAATTAAAGTAAATATAAAACAGTAATTTAAAGTAATTGAAATCAAAGCAAAAAATTGAAAAATATGTGCTGTTAATTGTGATTGTGGTTCACATCTTCCTCTGATTTTACGTATAGTAACGGCTTGAACTCTCTCTATGGGTTGAGGATAGGCTTCCCATCCAATTTTCTTATAAATTGGCAAACACGGTCTATTAAAGTCAAATTCCTGAGATTGTATTTTTGTCTTTCTTTTTGAAATTGTGTATGCCAATTGCGAATTACTCGATGAACATGTCCACTAGGATGCGTCTCAAGAGTCAGTGATATATCATATGAAGACTCCTTACTCAAGCCATCTCTAATGAATTGAATTTTATCTTCGCGATTGTTAGGCACCATTCCTAAAGAACGGCAACGAGTATGGCATGACCAACATGCACATTTATAACAAACACCCAATTGTTTAGCTTTTCGTTTCATAGCATAAGTATTTTTCCCTAAATCAGGCATGTAAGAAATGAAAGAATCAGATGACTCACCTGCTAAGAGAACTCTTGCTTCAATTACCCAACAAATATCATTAGGAATACCATGGATCATAAGAAGCCTCATTTTTTCGGGGCGTGCTTTGTAAATTTTCATCAGAGAATTTTGGGGGAGAGAAGGAAAATGTTTGTGGAGTTTTGCAAGAGTTTCTTCCATGCCTTGATTGTTGGATATCAGTAATTTTAGGAAATTGAACCGACTTAGAGTCTTGGAGTATCGTTATCCTATTTAACCGGGGTGCAAATTTCTGACAAAAAGAAAAGATAAAAAAAAATACTGCAAAACTCAAGAAAAATTGAAGTTAGACATATACAAATCAAAATAAAATAAAATACATTAATCACAGAATACTGGGTTTGAAAGGAAAAGAGATTCTTGAAATTTGAACACTCCAAAAATGGTTTCAAACGTTGTCCATTCACTTTAAATACATCACCATCCCTAGGATTCTCAATGTCAATAGCCCCTTATGGATAAACGTGTTTCACAATAAATGGGCCACTCCATTTGGATTTCAATTTTTCAGGAAATAAATGAAGACGAGAATTATAAAATAAAATTTTTTGACAAATTTCAAATATTTATCGTGAAATTTGACTATCATGAAAGGCCTTAGTTTTAGCTTTAAGAATTTTCGCATTCTCATATGAATCATTCCTTAATTCTTCAAGCTCATTTAATTTTAGTTTACATTCGTGACTGACATTTTCAATGTTTAAATTGAATGCTTTAATAGCCCAATATGCCTTATGCTCAAGTTTTACAAGCAAATGACAAGGTTTTCCATAAACTAAACGATAGGGAGAAATTCCCAAAGATGTTTTGAAAGTTGTTTAGTATGCCCAAAATGCATAAATCAGTCGAAAAGACCAATCTTTACGATTTGGATTGACCATTTTTTTTTCCAAATTTTATTTGATTTCCCAATTTGATAGTTCAACTTGACCATTTGTCTGAGGGTGATAAGAGGTAGAAACTTTATGTGTAACTCTATAGTTTTTCATTAAGGACTCAAAAGTCTTGTTACAAAAGTGTTTACCTCCATCACTTATAATGGCTCGAGGGATTCCAAATCGACTTAAAATGTTTTCTTTTAAAAATATAATCACATTTTTTTATCATTATTTTGACAAGGAATCGCCTCAACCCATTTTGAGATATAATCGACTACATCTAAAATATATAAAAATCCAAATGATGGTGGAAATGTACCCATGAAATGTATCCCCCAACAATCAAGATTTCGATGACAATGATAGGATTTAAAGGCATTGTGTTTCTTTTTAAAATGGATCCCAAATTTTGACGATTTTGGAAACTAATAAGTTACTTTATTTGATAAAATAACATATTAGGCCTAAGCCCAGAGTTAAGCAAACAGTAGAGCATAATCTTTAGAAGATTTATGTGATGATAACTTTAGTGCTTAATCCATTAAGCTTGTCACAATAGACTCATTAATTTCTTAATCAGAACTAAGGATTAGATCCTTAAAGTATGATATTGAAATTGAAGGATCTTCATAAATCTATACTTAGATTTTAGAAGTACAAATTGCAATACTTAACTCTTGGAGAGTTAATGGCTATTCTCAAGGAGATAAAGTCAAAGTTTGCAATAAGGCAAGTAGCACAAGGCGCAACTTATTTCGATATTCTAGTTAGCCGAGGCTAGGCCAAAGGTTTCTGGAGTGTTGAAAAGGGCAAAGGAAAAATCATTATAATCTTCTAGGAAGAAAAATGACATATCCCAAAATGTCTGCCTAAAATGTGGCAAACGGGATCGCGGAAGCGTGATTGCCGTTTGGACAAAGCAGACATGAAGGAATTGAAGATGAGGCAAGGCTCCAACTTCAAATATGATTGTCATAATTATGTTCATTACTAGTATTAAAATTGGATTTTAAATACTTAGTGTGGTACATAATTTTGTATTGATGTTCAGAATCTGCTATGAGCAGGATACTGAATTCAGTTGAGATTTATCTGCGAATTAGAAACGGGACGAAAGTCGCTGTTTTAACCGTAGATACCTAATTTTAGGAACTACCCTTTGGGTGTGTACTTAAATTAGGAAACTGTTATAATGTAACTAGTTTGACTAGAAACATTATCTCTATATCAGTGTTTAACCCGCTACGGGTGAACCTTTATATTCTAGAACACTAAAGTGTTTTATTATATAAAGATGATATTGAGATATACACATTAGATGTGAATAACAAAATTTTTATATTTGAATATAAAATATCTCAAACATATAACATGACAAACAAATAGCTCAAACTGATTTGATCAGAAGAAACTGATGTGGCATTGTTGTGTGGGACACAATCAAACAAGACTCGTATATCCACACTTTCGAAGAGTGGGTACTAGGACTAATTTGATTCCATTCAAATAAAGTCTATGAATCTAGTTTATTGGGCAATGTGCCTAAAACACTATTTACTTGGTAAAAGTGCAAATGCCACCGATCTGTTAGCCCTAGTTCATAGTGAAGCAAGTGGGCCCATGTCTAGCTAGGCTAGAGGTGGATATGAATATTTCTTGACCTTTACGGATGTGGCATCGCGTTATGGTTATGTGTTTCTTTTGAAACAGAAATCGGAAACTTTTACATTTTCGACACGAAATAGACAGATAGATCGGCTAAAGTATTAAACCGTCGCGGTAAGACCGTAATGGAAAATACTTAAGCAATAAGTTTCTAATATACTTGAAAGAGTATAGTATTCTTTCAATGAGGACTCCTCCCGGAACACGTCATTTTGACGGTGTGTCCGAAATGAGTAACCGAATTTCATTAGACATGATAAGGTTAATCATGAGTCGCTTTGAGCTACCATTTCCTTCAACGGATAAACATTAACAATGCAGAACTTATTTAGAATAAGGTTCCATAAAATCTGTTTGACAGACTTCATATTAGATATGAACAGGAAAGAAACCAGGTTTCTCATTCCTGATTATTTGGGTATGCATGGCATATGTTTGGATGATACCAAACTAAAACCCAAATTGGATAAGTGCCAATTGTAGGATATCCTAGGGATACCATAAATATAGTACTTATAAATCTCACAAGAGAACAATGTAATTGTTGCTCGCCATGCGGTTTTCCTAAGAGGAATTCCTATATGCAGTGGTAAATGAGAGGATAGTAAAACTCGATGAAAATCGGAGTAATACTGTTCTAGGCACCGATTCCTAATGGAACACAAATAGTTCATCAAAGATGAAACTATACCATAATCTTCGAATACACAAGAACCGCGTATGTCCGAGAGAGTCAGAAAACAACATGGGGTATGGGTTTCTGATCTCACCTCATAAAGATGTCAATCTTATTGAGGTATACCAACTGACTACGTATGAGGAAGTGATACAAGGTATCGACTCCCTATTATGGCAAAGTGCCATGAACATCCGAAATGGATTCCATGTATATCAACAAGTTTGGATACTAGTTGATGTACCGCTAGGCATCGTGCCTATTGGTACTGTATAAGTCTTCAAGAAGACATACATGGAAGGCAACATACCAATGTATAAAGCTAGGCTTTTAGCGGAAATGTATCGTTATCAACATTGTGTTGATTACGATTCAACATTTTACCTGTTGCCACAGTAAATCCATTTGGATAATGCTTGTTAAAGCTGCATGTTTCATGTATGAAATATGACAGCTTTACGGGAAAATCACTTTCCTGAAAAGGAATCTTTTGGAGGATGTTTACAACATCCTGTCGGTTTTGTCGTACCATAACAAGCAAACAAGGTTTGCAGGTTATTCGATCCATGTTTGGATTGAAGCAAGCATAGGTTCTTAGAATTATCGTTTTGATGTAATCATAATAGTTTATGATTTAATTCAAAACGAAATGATTCTTGTGTATATAAGGAGGTTAGTGGGAGTGCACTGACAATAAATGTCCTATAAAATAATGATAATATGTCATTTCTTGGAAATTATATTCCCATAACTAACGGTGAAAGCTTGGCTTTCGAGATAATTCTTCGTAGAATTCTTGGGAGAAACAACCTTTATTCTAGGAATAAAGATCTACTGGGATAGATCTAAAAGTTGTTGAAACTCTCCGAGAACTCGTACATTGAAAAATGTACGCGACCTGGTGTCTCATACGCTTTGAGCATATGGAGTCACAATCAGGCCAATCCAAGTGATAGTCACTGGATTGATGTTAAGAACATCCGTTAGAATCTTAGAGATCTAAGGATGCTATCTTAAACTATGGAGAATGAGAACTTGAAGTGACTGGGATCACTGTTGCAAGTTTCCTAACCGATAAAACGACTATAAGTCGCAAACGGTACTATACAGTTTGAATAACGGTACAGTGAGCTGGAAATCTTCCAAGCAAGATACTGTTACCGAATCAACAACAAATGTGGGTTATTGCTGCAGCTGAGGCAGCAATAGAAGCCATTTGGGTTGATAATAAATCTAATTAGATTAGATATAGTTCTGTTAGCAGCTGAGCTAGGCGTCAGCACAGACTAAAGAATTAATGGTCTCATCAACGATCCAGATATATACTTCGATATTCATCTGATTCGTTCGGATCATACATCATGGCGATATGATGATCGAATAAATCGCATCAGACGATAATCATGCAAATCCGCTGACGAAAGTCTTTTCTCAGCAGTTTGAGCCAACCGTACATAGTTCGGGTGTAAGATACTCGAGTGACTGGCTATAGGCCAAGTGGGAGATTGTTGGACAATTATGACCCATAACGTCACTATTTGTACATATAGCGTCACTATTTGTACAGATCACGGTGTTGTTGTACGAATTAACTATGTGACAAATGAGATTGCACTCTTATCATTTGTGATTAGATCACCAAGATGTATAAATGATAGGAGGTCCCTGTGATTTGTTCCTGGATTGAGAATGATATGAGACAGTATCAATCCATGAAGGATAAATCATTAAATATCCCTAGTCAGAGTATTATCGAGATTGGACATCGATAAATACGTAAAAGACTAGTATTACACTTATGCGCGTTGTGAGGGCACAACGACATAGTTCTCATATATTTGGGTATATGATACTCATGCAAGTGTAATAGGAGGTTGTGTTTTACCGATGGTACGGGAAACAGCTTCGCTCTGGATAGACCCCTTCGGAATTCCATTGGTAGTATGACTATGTGTCTATGGAAGTCCGAAATCAGGGTAGGTGTATTTGGTCTTAACTTGAGACTTGCACCGCTAATACTTGCGACAATCAATATACTTTGGTTGTGGTCGTCCAGGGCTTTAACAGGTTCTGTGTACGCCTCTGCTGGGTATATTGAGAATCGTAGTGGGTTGGGTGTGATGTTAAGACGGACGTGTCACTCCAGTCATATGGAGTTGATGATCGCGCAGGGATACAGAACTGGTTCTCTAAAAAGGTTGCAACCGTCGGGATAATATGACTTGGTCATGGTTATCCGATAATAAAGAGACTAGTTGCTCGTAATCCGATATATGCTTCGTACGGGGCAGACACTGTACCAGCCCCAGGCCTTGCATGTGATCATCCGATACTGGATCGAAATACGCAATACTACGTATACTACGCCTGATATAGATCATTATATTCCTGATGAGTGGTAAATATATCACTTTTTCCCACTCATTTGACCTAATATTTCGTATAGTTTCTCGAGTTTTGTGAACGTTTTGATATGTTGTCTTGTTATTTTACAGATAAATAAAGTTTGGAAAGCACTGGAGGCAATTTGGGGCAAAAACGGACAAAAATGCGTCAACATGGATATTTTGGTCTTTAGCGTGTCGCGACGCCAGGAATCCCGCGTCGCGACGCTTAGAATGCGCCGAAAGTGCTAACGTGCGCCGGGTCCACAAATCAGAATCTGAGAAAAGTTTGACTTTGCTAAAATGCGCCGTGCCACGTGTCACCATCACAGCCGATCTGGTAACATACGCCGTGCCACGTGTCAGCATCCTACGGTGCCGACAGTCATCATCGCCATGTGTTCCACGTGTCATTCCATGTCATCAGCCACGTCAGCAAGTCAACAAGTCAACATTGCCACGTGTCGTGCCACATCATCATCAACCAATCAGGAAGTGCCACGTGTCGCAATTATATGGTGCCGACAGTTTCTTTCCCACGTGTCGCCACGTCACCGCCACGTCAGCATTAATTATTGGATATCCTATCCTTATCTGACACGTGGCGGATAAGAATCTCAGCTGACCAATCAGAAGCCGCCACGTGTCCCAATAATTGAGTTCCAACCACTCCGCCACGTGTCACCTTATCACCTTATCCGAAATCTGCAACCGACGAACCAGAAGCTGCCACATCGACGAATCTGGCGTCGCGACGCGAGATGGGCGTCGCGACGCTGGAACCTTACTGACCCCTATAAATAGAGCCCGAAATTCCAGTTTCAGCTGTACCATTCTCTCTTTTGTATTCTATCTAAAGAGAGAGTTTCTCTCTCTAGATTCTTTTAGTTTTTAGTTTTTTTAGTTTTTTAATTTTAGTTTTGTAAATAATTTTAATTACGTTTTGTAGTAATAGTAATTTAATTTTTACTTTTTACCTTTTACAGTTTTTACTATTCACCATGAGGAGGTAACTTCCCCAGCTAGGGTGAAAGGTAATTCTTTTATTAGTACTATTTAGATTAATCTCCCTTAAAAATAATATATTCATTATTTAAAATATTGACTTAAAAAGGATACCACCAGATTGGTCGGTTGGTAATTCATTTTAATCTGATTTAAACCTGACTAATAAAGGATACCGCCAGATTGGTCGGTTGGTAATTTAATTTTGGTTCCGCCTTTATGGCTGGTTGGACTTAATTTGACTTAATCAGGTTACCGCCTATATGGCTGGTTGGAAAAAGAATCACAAGTTTATATATTATTTTATGGGAGATATCTAAATTAGTAGTAGTAAAAGTAATTCATTTTACCTTAGCATTTTATTTTATTGTAATTTACTTTTCAGTATTTACTTTACCGTATTTTTACTTTATGTCTTTTACTTTTAAGTTTTTACTAGCCCTAGTTATGTGTTAGTTATCTGGGGTTGTGATGACTTTTAATATCACCGTTTTATAAGGGGTTAGATTATAGTTTGGGTATTATAAAGATTTATTTATTGAGTCTTAATCTTAATGTTTTTTCATTAATTGGCCATTAATAAAATTGATCTGGTAAATCTAAAATGAACTAGACATAGGGATTTTAGGTTTCAGCCTTAGACTCAATAGCCCACGATCTTCCTTGAGGATAGATAACCCTTTAATAGATTTCCTTACAGGATAGGAATATACCTGTCGGGCGGGGGTAGCCATAATTGGAACTTAATCTTAATGAATCCATATAATTTGGTTGACATAGACATATGGTTCAATTAGGTTAAACTGGGTATTTGTGTCTGACCATCGACAGAGGCTTACATATAATTTAGTGTTCCAGGTTAATAAATCAATATATTACCCAACTGTAAGATAACCACTTCATCTTTAAAATGATATTCAAAGAAATCACAACCCTAGATCTTTGTGTCTTTTGTTATTTTCCTTAATATTTTCTTTTGTATTTTTATTTATTTATTTATTTTGCAAATCTACAATCAATCAAATCAATCAAGCAATTCTTTTCTCCATTTAATTAGATATTTGTAAATAAATAGTATCAATAATTAATAACAACAGTAGGAATTAAGTCCTCGTGGGATCGCTATTTTTATACTACTTGAACGATACGTGCGCTTGCGTTATACGTGTGTGTTTACGCCGGTCAAGTTTTTGGCGCCGTTGCCGGGGACTTATTTTTCTTGAGTTATTAATTTTGAAGCTATCTAATTTACTTGTATCTAATTTTCTTTATTTTTATCTGTAATTTTATTTCTTTCTTATGTTTTCAGGTGATTGAACAAATGGAAAACTATTGGGAGATTGAAAGATTACGTGCTTTATAAGAAGATACACCCCACATTTGGGAGCAACAGTCCGGTTTTCTGAGGCCTGTTGTCCAGCCCAACAATTATCACTGGATGCCAGAACCAAGCAATACCACATTTGCTCAACAGAACGCAATGGGGAGATGTGACATATGTAATGGTAACCACCCTAGAGATTATTGCGAATACAACTACCATCCAGGGTGGCAGAGCTATCAAGATCCTTCATGGTATGACGAGCCATCACATTTCACAGAACCATATTTTCCATCTTATCCACCACCCACCTACAATGATCTTCATCAACAACCAGAACCATCAGAGGAAGATCAGTTGCTACATATGCTCGAAGATATGTTCAAGAAACAAAAAGAAAAGTTAGATACAATGCTTGAAACAAGCTAGAAACAATTTGAAAGTATTCAGAGACAATCAGAATTCATTCAGAGGATGACAGATCAAATGAGACAATTCACAGAAAACCAGAACTACATACCTCAAGAACCAGTTTCAGATGACACTGATGAAGCCTTCGAGTACCAATCAGTTCACAATAACACTTCAACAGAGGAGGAGGCTGAGCAGTAAGGTATCAGTTCAGGAGCCCGAACCGGCAACGTCTCGATTTGATTTTTATTATTCTGACTCTGACGAGGATGAAGCTGATCTATTTGTACCAACTGCACCAACAACGGAGGATCAAACATTCAATCCTCAAAATGAAGATCTTGGAGCATGCTTTACCATGATGTTTGAAGAAGATCTACCTGAGCCAACCATTCTAGTCATATCAGAGGATGAAGACCTAATGTCAGAAACATCATTACATCCTCAGGTTGACAATTTTGAAGCATGTATTTCACAGATGACAGATGAAGAGCTGAATACAAAAATTTTACAATACATCTGTGAAGAAAAGGTGGAGCAAGAAACAAAGCAAATGGAGGAGCAAATGTCTGACCTTAATAAAGATCGAGAGCATTCAGGAGAAACATCGCTGTTTTGGGGAGTACAAATCAAAGATATCAACCAGAAGCTTGACAGAATGGAATTTCCATTCCAAGTCAAGCATCATACGAGACCTCCTGATTTTCTTTCTTTCTTTGCAGGAACCACTGGAACAACAAGGAGTAAAAATGTGGCACGAGCACTGAATGAGACAAAACTCCTTTTGCCACTTTACCGTTGGAAGAGACCCTTCAAAAGCAACGCTCACGAGATTGTCTTTAATCGGACATCCAAAACGACAATGAAACCTCCTTGACAGATAGATTTCAGTCACGTCTGGCTGAAGACGTAAAATTTAGCGCTAGCAGGGAGGCAACCCATGCAAGTTGTTGTAATTTCTGTTTTCATATTTTGTGTGAACTTTTTAATTTTGTGTGTTATTTTTGTAGGGAAAGGCACAAACGAAGCATTTTAAGACAGATGGAATTGTGTTTGGCTATCGAAAATGAGAAACAAATTCATTAGCGCTGGCTGAGTAAGGAATGAAATCTTGAGACACATCCTAATGGATTTATATACCAAACGAGTGGCGTATTGCGTACACAATTCCGTTGCCTTAATTATTGCTTTGATTCGCTTTTCTTTTGTTATTATCTTTATTTTCGCCGACAAGATTTATACTTTTGGACTTTTCACGATTTATTTTAACGTTCATCTAATAATTGTCATTTGGCAGATACTAGTGCAATTATTACTCACCCATTTCAGGTTCTATAAATTCAGCTCGTCATTTCTCTCTTCGACACATCCAGATACACATCCAAATAAGAGAGAGAAAATGGAAGCAACTTCACAGCAGCGAATCAAGCGAATTTGTGTTTTCTGTGGATCCAATTCTGGTAATAAACCAGAATTCATCGAAGCTGCAAAGGAATTGGGGCGAGTCATAGCGGAGCGAAATATGCACCTAGTATATGGCGGTGGCAATCTTGGATTGATGGGGAGCCTTTCAAAAGCCGTTCAGGATGGTGGCGGTCATGTTTTGGGAATCATTCCAAAACCTTTGGCGGACGAACACTTAATCGGACAAACAAATGGAGATGAACGCATCGTATCTGGAATGCCCGAACAAATTCATGAAATGATCAATACTGCTGATGCGTTTATTGCGTTACCAGGAGGGCTTGGGACGTTTGAGGAAATGTTTACTGTAGCATCATGGGCACACTTAAATATTCATCAGAAGCCCATTGGGTTACTTAACATTGAGCATTTCTTCGATTTTCTGTTTGTATTTCTTGCGGAAGCTAAAAGACATCAGATCAGATCAGATCTGGTTCTCGAATCCGATCAAATCGTGTTTGGTTCATTTATTGAATTTCTGATCGAATCGGATAAATTTAATAACTATCAGATTGAATCGGATTTTATCCGATTTGATAACAAATCTGAATC
>SKCR01026732.1:0-167552 GCA_019454045.1 Zanthoxylum bungeanum | reverse complement strand
ATAAGTAAAGCCAGCTTTACTCAATACCAATAAAACCCATGTTCAAGCCTAACCACTTCCATCACATGTCTAATATGTCGATGTAAGTGAAGTGGGTCCCCACCACTTTAAATTCTAAATTTAAGTCGGCTAACTCAACATGCACTTCGCTCGGGCCCGGTTTCGTTTAATTCCGAAAATAAACGAATTACCATTGTGACATAATTAAATCCAATTTAATTAAATAATAATGCCTAGCAAAATTATTACGAAAGTCGCTTATGAATTAATTCCAAGTTAATTTGTTTGCCCAAATTAAAATCCAATTTTAATTCCGCTTTGAAATCTAATTTCAATTAATATATCCAATATATTATTTAATCGATTAATTCTAAATTAATTACGTTCTCTCTTCTATTCGAATTTTATCCCAGATAAATTCTTGCCGTAATTATTCCTAGATTAATTTTCTCTCTCTTATAATTAATCCTAGATTAATTCTATTCGAGTCAAATATCATCAGTGAATCTTTGGGAAGCGACCCACGAGATCCCTGGATATGTTGGCAGTTAATACGGTCATTGGACAATCTGAATACGTGCGTACCTAGTACCACGTTCTTACCGATTTACAAGACATTGTTGGCTTCGAGCAAAACACTGTGCCTACCTAATTCTCTAAAAATATTCTTTTAAGGAATACATAATCTTTATAAAGCGTAGTATACTAAGTATTGCGTATTACGATCCAGTATCAGATGTCACATGCTAGGCCTGGGGCTGGAATTGTGTCTGCCACGTACGAATCATATATCAGATCACTACCAACTAGTCTCTTTAATCAGATAATCATGACCTTGTCATATTATCCTGATAGCTGGAGCATATAGGAGTACTATTTATGTATCTTGCGTGATCATCATCTCCATATGACTGAAGTGACACTTCCATCTTGACATCACACCCAATACACTATGAATCTCAGTAAACCCAGAAGAGGCATACACAGAACCTGTTAAAGCCTCGGACAACCGAAACCAAAGCGTACTAATTATCGCAAGTATTAGCGGTGCAAGTCTCAGGTTAAGACTAAATACACCTATCCTGATTCGGATTCCCATAGACACAAAGTCATACTACCAACGGGATTCCGAGGGGTCTATCCAGAGCGAAGCTGTTCCGATCCAACGGCTAACTGAACCTCCTATCACACTTGCATAAGTATCCAATACTTAAATATATGAGAACTATGTCGTTAAGCTTCCATAAGGCGCACAAGTGCAATACTAGTCTATTTAGCATTATCGATGTACAGTCTCGTTAATACTACGACTATGGATATTTACTAATTAAACCGTTCATGGATTGATATTGTCTCATATCTTATTAATCCGGAACTAATCATAAGGACTTTTATCATTTATATATATTCAAGTAATCTAATTACAAAATGATAAAATAACAATTTCCTTTGTCACATAGTTAATTTGTACAAAAACCACAATGTCTTTTACAAATAGTGATGCTATGGGTCATAATTGTCCAACATTAGTAACGGCAGCTATGAAGCTACGACCATATTTTCAAGGGCACCCAATCACTGTTTATACATCGTATGCAATGAGAAGCATACTCCATAAGCCTGAGCTTTCAGGGAGACTAACGAAATGGGCTGTGGAGCTCGGAGAACACGACATCAAATATCAACCACGCACTGTGATCAAATCACAAGCCTCACAGATTTTATAGCTGACTTCAGTCCCAGTCTACAGGCACCAGCTGAAAAAGAAATCCATTGTATTCATCCTTCGACCGCATGGAAACTTGCAGTCGATGGATCAAGCAATAATCATGGGTGTGGGTTAGGGATTGTGATTACCACTCCCGAAGGCGACATGTTGCAGCAGGCAGTCAAGTGCGACTTCAGAGTCTCCAACAATGAAGCCGAATACGAAGCCCTTATAGCCGGCCTAAACTTGGCCCAAATACTTTGAGCCAAAAAGATCGAAGTAAAGTCAGATTCTCAATTAATTGTCAAGTAATTCCACGGTTCATAGCAAGCTAAAGACTCACAGATGGCCTCTTATCTTCAAAAGGTAAAGGAACTTCAGTCGACGTTTGAGGAATTAACTATTTCTCAATTCCCCAGAATGAAAATACACATACAGACGCAATAGCCACTCTTAGTTCGACAATAAAAGGAGATAAAATCCAATCCGTCCCAGTCGTATTCTTGCAGTGGCCAACAATTTGGAAAGAAGGAGTCGAAGAAGTTACCATAATCACACTAGGTGATTCATGGATGACTCCAATTGTTAAATATTTGCAAAGTGGCATACTACCAGAAGATAAAATTGAGGCTCAAAAGATTCAACGACAAGCTACCAGATTCACACTACATGATGAACAACTTTTAAGGAGGTCCCTATCTGGTCCCTACCTTATTTTCTTACTCCAGAGGAAGCCCAATATGTATTAGCCGAGCTATATGAAGGGGAATGCGGAAACCATTTGGGTGGAAGAAGCTTAGCATGTCGAGCCCACACGACAGGTACTATTGGCCTTCTATGTGGGCAGATTCAGTGGAATTCACCCGTAGATGCGAGAAGTGTCAAAGATTTTCCCCAGTCTCGCACTTACCACCAGAGAAGCTCAACCTGATTCTGTTACCTTGGCCTTTCATGAAGTGGGGAAGTCTACATCTCGCCCTTACGGATTACTACTCCAAATGGATCGAAGCAGAAGCCTTTGCCAAGAAACGAGACAAAGAAGTACAAAACTTCATTTGGAAAAACATCATTTGTCGATTCGGATTACCAAGAGAAATTGTAACTGACAACGGATCCCAATTCATCAGCTATCGTTTCCAAGACTTCTACAAGAATTGGGGAATTAAACTAAGATTTTCGACCCCACATTTTCCTCAAGCTAATGGTCAAGCCGAATCATCCAACAAGACGATCATGAACACAATGAAGAAAAGATTGGAGAAATCAAAAGGAGCGTGGGCATATGAACTTCTAGGAGTCTTGTTGTCCTATCGAACTACTACTCGTTCCTCGACTGGACAAACCCTATTCTCACTTGCATTTGGGTGCGAAGCACTGATTTCAGCCGAATGAGTTATTCCAACACCTCGTTACCAATGGCTCAAAGAAGATTCAAATCAACAACTCATGAGTTACAGCCTTGATACGATGGATGAATTAAGAGAACAAGCGTCCATGCAACTTGATACTCATCAGCAAAGAATGGCCAAGTATTTCAAACAAAAATGTCAGGTGCAGAACTTTTAAAGAATGATACTGGGTCCTACGTAATGTTTTTAAGAATACCAAGGAAATCAAAGATGGAAAGCTAGGACCAAACTGGGAAGGCCAATATGTCATTACGAAGATCTTGGGCAAGGTGCCTATAAGTTGGAAACGACAGAAGGAAGGACAATTAGAATAGCTGGAATGCAATTCATCTCAAACAATTCTACTGGTAATAATAAATTTTCCTCTGTCATAAGCCACTCGGTCAATGAATTGTTTGATAATGAGAAATATTATGTTATCTTGTTAAATAAATTATTAGCGTTCTGAAACACATACGATAAAGCAAGATTGAAAAACTTAGGAATTGATCAAAAGGAAACACTTTCATTCAAGTTTTACGGTTTCCATTAAAAAAAAAATGAAAACGAAAATTACAATTGTATAATCATTCGACGGGCATCTCAGACACCGGGACTTCAGAAGTAGGTTGAAAATTCGTAGATGGAACCTCAGGAGTTTGGCCGGTAACAGAGGAGATTGGGCCAATTTCAGTCAATCCAGGGCCCTCAACTGCTTTAGCGTGTTTCTCCGTAATAACCCATTCTTCTTCAGCCTCTCCAGCGATCACTTGCTCTTCAACTACCTCATTCGAAAGCATTTCTTCCCCCTTCTCTTCTTCTCCACCTTTTCTTGTAACGGATAACCCAGTAGCCGACCTCTCATATTCTCGGATCCATTTCTTCGGCTTCCAGGCGAGATTCTTACCAGCTAGATACTCCTCCATTAGATTGCTTATCTCTTTCATATCATCGATTCAAATGCAACCACTTCAAGTTACTCAAGCAATTCAGATTTCTCCTTCGTCAAGCTCTCCACACTTTCTTTGTACGCTTCATTGGTAGCCTCAGACACTTTGTTCTCCAATTTCATTGTTGCCTGAGTCTCTCTCAATTCCTTTTCGACTTTTCTTAACTTCCTTTCAGAAGCATCAAAATTTTTTTTTTCAGTTCAGCAAAGTCCTTTCTGACAGATGTGTTGGCCTTCTCTAAATCCCTCATCCTTCTTTGACTCAACTCATCATACTCTTGCATAAAGAGGCCACACTCCATGACCTGAAATAAGCATCACTTAATATCTTCCATTCGACATTTTTAATAAATAAATAATAAATATGTAAATATGCTTTGTAAGTACCTGATAACTCAGAGCTGCAATCTTTTTACTGGTTCTGTTGGACCAAGCTCGGTCAACCGTTGTTCATCTTCTTCAAGCAAGAGACGCTTAATAAATTTAGAAATACTGGAAGGATTCGAAATTGTAGTAGACCCATGAGTAATCTTCACAATGACATTTTCAGCATCTTCCAACACTTCTACTATTGCCTTTCTCTTTTTTGAAGCGGAGGCCTTCTCAATCGACTGTATCATTGATTCAGGAACATCAGCCGGATTGACTTCTGTTGGTTTGGGGATTTCCACTACGGTGGCTTCTGGCTCCATCCCTTTGACTTTATTTGTCCTCCTCCGGCTCCTCATTTCATCGAGTTTTGGCACCTTAAATAGACCCGATATAATTTCAGCTGCGCATAAAAAACTCTTCAGGAGTCAGGGGTTTTAAAAAACATCAGCTCATGAGATCTCTGGATAATCTGGCAGTAAATAACGGTCGTCGGAGTATCCGAATCACGTACGTACCAAGTACTACGTTCTACTACCGACTTACGAGACAAGGTCGACTCCTAGCAAAGCACCAAGTCTACCCAATTCTCTCGGACATATCCATTTAAGAATATTAAGATCTGTATCAAGCGTAGTATACTAATGTATTGTGCATATCGGCCCAGTATCGGATAGTCACGTGCTAGGGCTGGGGCTGGATAAGTGTCTGCCCCCGTCCGAAACACATGTCGGATGTATGGTAACTAGTCTCTATAATCGATATTCATGACCTGGTCATAATATCACGATTGGATGCGCATCACTTAAGAGCACTAATACCGTATCCTGCGTGACATCATCTCCAATATGACTGAAGTGATACTTCCATCTCGACATCACACCCAATACACTACGACTCTCTGATAAACCCAGAAGTGGTGTACGCAAAACCGGTTAAAGCCCTGTACCACACCAAGACCAAAGTCTACCGATTATCGCGAGTATTAGCGATGCAAGTCTCAGGTTAGACTATACACACCTACCTTGATTTCGGCCTCCTATAGACACATAGTCCATAATACCAATGGGATTCCGAGGGGTCTATCCAGAGCGAAGCTGTTTCCCGTACCATCGGTGAAACACGACCTCCTATCGCACTTGCATAAGTATCCAATACTTATATATATGAGAACTATGTCGTTGTGCCCTCACAACGCGCACAAGTGCAATACTAGCCTATTCCGCATTATCGATGTCCAGTCTCGATAATACTACGGCTAGGGATATTTAATGATTAATCCTTCGTGGACTGATACTGTCTCATATCATCTCAATCCAGGAACTAATCATAGGGACCTCTCTTCATTTATATATCTATGGTGATCTAATCACAAATGACGAGAGTGTAATTTCCTTGTTACATAGTTAATTTGCCACAGCAACACAATGTTCTGTGCAAATAGTGACGCTATGGGTCATATTATCCAACAATCTCCCACTTGGCACATAGCCAGTCACTCGAGTGTCCTACACCCAACTATGTAAGGTTCGCTCAAATTGCTGAGGAAAGGTTTTCGTCAGCGGATTTGTTCGATTATCGTTTGACGCGATTTATACGCTCATCACATCGCCCACGATTGCTTGATCCGAACGAATCAGATGATATAGAAGTATATATCTGGATCGTCGATGAGACCTTTATTAATTCCATTAGCTTGTGCTGACTAGTCGCATCTGCTAACATACACTCGCTAACTATCATCTAATCTAATTAGATTTATTTTGATCCATGGCTTCTATTGCTGCCTCAGCTGCAACAATAATCCGCATTTGTTGTTTATTCGGCAACAGTTATCTTGCTTGGAGATTTCCAGCTCACTGTCCCGTTATTCAAACTTTATAGTACCGCCAGTATTTAATCGTTTGGAAACTTGCTGCAGTGATCCCAGTCACTTCAAGTTCTCCTTCTCCATAGTAAAAGATAGCATCTTTAGTTCTCAGAGATACTAATAGATGTTTTTAACTTCAATCCAGTGACTATCACTTGGATTGACCCGATTGTGACTCCATATGCTCGAAGCGTATGAGACACCAATACAAGTACATTTTAAATGTACAATTTCCAGAGAGTGTTAACAAACTCCAAATCTATCCCAGTAGATTTTTATTCCTTGAATAAAGGTTGTTACTCCCCAGAATTCTATGGAGAATTTTTATGAAAGAATATCTATGAAAGCCAAGCTTTCACCAATTGCTATATGGGAATTTAAATGTCAGTGCGCTCCCACTAACCTCCTTATATACACAAGAATTATTTCGTTTTGAGTCAATCATAAACCATTATGATTATTTCAAAATGACAGTTCCAAGAACCTATGCTTGCATCAATCCAACATGGATCGAATAACCCGCAAACCTGGTTTGTCGGTTATACAAAATCGTCAGGATGTTGTAAACATCCTCCAAAAGGTTCCTTTTCAGGAAAGCGATTTTGATTGTAACTGACATATTTCATAAATGAAATATACAGTTATCAACAAGCATCTTCAAAATGGATTTACCATGGCAACAAAAAGGTAAAAAGGTGAACCGTTATTAAACACAAATGTGTTGATAACGATACCTTTCCGTCAAAACCTTAGGTTGCATGTTGGTATGTTGCCTTCCATGTATGTCTTCCTTGAAGACGTTTAATGTACCATATGCACAATGCCTTGTGGTACAACAACTAGTATCCAAACATAGTTGTTATACATGGAATCCATTTCGGACTCATGGCACTTTGCCATAACAGGGAGTCAATACCTCGTATTACTTCCTCATAACGTAGTCGGATGGTACACCTCCATAAGATTGACATCTTTATGAGGTTAGATCAGAAACCCATACCCTAGGTTGTTTTCTGACTCTATTCGATCTACTAGTTTCTTGTGTATTTGAAGATTAATGGTATAGTTTCATCATAGATGAACTGTTTGTGTTCCATTACGGACTTCGTGCCTAGAACAGTATCACTCCGATTTTTCATCGAGTATCACTATCCTCCCACTAACCACTGCATATCGGTATTCCTCTCAGGAAAACCGCATGGTGAGCAACAATTACATTGTTCTCTTGTGGGATTTATAAGTACTATTTTAAGGTTTCCCTTAGGATAACTTATATTGGCACTTATCCAATTTGGGTCCTTTGTTTGGTATCATCCAAACGCTATGCCTCGCATACCCAAATTATCAGGAATGAGAAACCTCGTTTCTTCCCTGTTCATATCCTATATGATATCTGTCATCTGTCAACAGATTTATATGGAACCTTATTCTAAATAAGTTTTGCACTGTTAATACATATCCTGTTGAAGGAATTGTAGCTTAGAGCGACTCGTGATAAACCTTATCATGTCCAACAAAATTCGGTTTAGTTCAGACACACCGTCTAACTGACGTGTCTCGGGAGGAGTCCTCACATGAAAGAACACCGTACTCTTTCATTTATATATGAAACTTACTGCTTAAGTTTTTTCCATTTCGGTCTTACCGTGGCGGTATAACACTATAGCCGATCCGTTTGTTTTCTTCGTGTCGAAACTTCAAAAGTTTCCGATCTGTGTTCTTCAAAAGAAACACATAACCACAACGTGATGCTACATCCGTTAAGGTCACGAAATATTCATGTTCACATCTAGCCTAGCTAGATATGGGCCCACTTAATTCACCATGAATAGGGCTAACAGATCGGTGGCCCTTTTACTATTACCAAGTAAATAGTATTTTAGGTATTTAACCTAATAAACTAGATTCGTAGACCTTATTTGAATAGTCAAATCAGTCCTAGTACCCACTCTTAAAAGGTGTGGATATACAAGTCTTGTTTAATTGTGTCCTAGACAACAATGCCACAAATAAGTCTCCATTGATCAAATCAATTTAAGCTATTTATTTGTCATTTTATATGTTTGAGATTTTATTATATTCAAAATATAAATTCTGTTATTTACATCCAATGTATTTATCTCAGTATCATCTTTATATAATGAAACACTTTAGTGTTCTAGAATATAAAGGTTTTATCCGCATCGGATTAAACACTGATATAGAGATAATGTCTCTAGTCAAACTAGTTACATTATAACATTTCCTAATTTAAGTACATACCCAAAGGGTAGTTCCTAAACTTAGGTATCTACGGTAGAAACAGCGACTTTCGTCCCGTTTCCAATTCGCAGAGAAATCTCGGCTTGAAGCCAGTATCCAGCTCACAGCGGATTCTGAACGTCAATACATATATATATTATGTACCACACTAAGTATTTAAAATCCAATTTCAATACTAGTAGTAAACATAACTTTGACAAATATTTTTAAAGTTAGAGCCTCGCCCTATCTTTAATTCCTTCGTGTCTTCCATATCCAAATGGTAGTCACTTTGGGATATGTCAATTATCTTTTCAATATTTCACAAACCTTTGGCCAAGCCTTGGGTTTTAGAATATCGAAATGATATGCACCTTGTGCTACATGCCCAATTGCAAACTTTGACTTTTCTCCACTAGAATAGTCAATTAATTGCAACTTTAATACTTTTAAATCTAGAGATAGATTTATTATAAGTATATTAATTAAGCACTAAAGTCATCATCACATAAATCTTCCAAAGACTTTATGCTCTACTATTTGCTTAATAATGGGCTTAGTCATAATAAGTTATTTTATCAAATAAATTAACCTATTATTAATTCCCAATTGAAAATTAAATCATTTAAAGCATTTAATCCAATGATTATATATTTTAAATATTCAACTTTTCAATTATTTCAATAGTCCAACTATTTAATCAATTTAATAAGGTACTATTTATTATAATGATTACAATAATCTAATTATTTAATCAACTATAATTTTAATATTGATTACTATAATCTAATTATAAAATCAACTATCATTTTAATTCAATTATATTGATTACTATAATCCAATTATAAAATCAACTATATATTGAATGAGTTTGTATATAGTCCAACTATATATATATTTAAAACAACATAAAATATTAGTCCAACTAATACTTTTAATAAATATGACGAGTAAAATAAAATGAGCGTGTTTAGCGAGTATTCGAACGAATGTTGCAAATTCAATACTTGCCTCCCACTATTTTTCGTCGAGCCTCTAACCCTCCGTCGAGTACTCGGGAAACCGTGTTTCCTAGTGGGCTAGGATCCCGTAAAATATCACACAATCTTGACTTTGGCCAACAAATTGTATGATAATTAACTAGGTAGATCTCGAAGATCAATTGGATCTCATCCAACTCCTAGATCCAGTAGGTGGACATCCAAGTCCCAAACATATATCTTATATATGCCTATACATCGAATGTATACCCTAACCTTTTTCCTCTAAATCAACTAGGCCTTGGCTTTGCACAACAAACCTAGTGATCCCAGTCAAGCGCGGACCCATTGACATGGAAGCTTCGTAATCAATGTCAATGGACAAGAAGTGGTCTTGACTTTGGCCAACAAACCATAACTTGGACACGACACCGATATGGAACAAAGCCTCGTGATTAAAACACATCTTTGACGGACAAGGGCTTGACTTTGGCCAACAACCCCTGCCAATCTCGGATCTTGAGTAAGAATCACTCAATGGAAGGAAAATAAACGCTTGATATTTAACGAGGGTTTTTCGCGTGCAAATTGGCTACCAATTTAATTATCTTTGTTAGGTCTCATCATCATCATACACCCTTAAACATGCATTCTAAATACATAATAAAGCGAGTATGAAATAAAATAATAATGATATGCGGATGGATACTTTACACATTGATCCTAGATCAAATCTCTCCCTTTCTTACTCAAGCTAGCACTTGTACTACTTCTACCCACGTACACTACACTTCTAAAGAAACCTCATATACATAGAGGGGAATAGGTGAGAAGAGAATACAAAGAGAAAGAAGGTGATAAGGCTGGACACGTAGGTCCAATTTATTAAATCGAATTTATTACAACAATTTCTAAAATTGCCCACCCGACTAATATCCATCCGATATACATTATTCATTCAACACAACCACGTATTCACACACATAAGCATGCTATCAATCAATCTAATCAAATTAATTAATCTGATAATTAAGTGATCATCCAATGTTCAAACAACGATTTGATTTTGTTCGAGTCAAACTCGTTTTTGCGAATAAGTACTTAAAGTACGAATTCATGAATTAAATTAAACTACATCATTAAATCTAATTTAACATGTATTTAATACTAATTCACTATTCAGTTCCAAATTAAATATTACACTTTTATTTAATAACCTTTTACGATTTAAATTCCAAATCTAATCGTAACGCGTCTCAAAGACCGATTAACGTCCAACGTCAATTCAATTAAAGTCCAATGGGCTTTTGATTGATTTCTTAAGGCGTGGACTTTTGGTCAACTCGGGTCAAACCGATAACCAAAGTCCAATCCGGGATTTACCCCATAAGCCCATAAATCAATCTTGGCCCATTAGGCCCAATTGAACTTTAAAGGTTCATTAAGTCGCATTTGGGCTTTATGGTCAAGGTTTTGGGCCCAATTGGATCCAATCCATTTGGCCTAAACCAAACTTGATAAATCAAGCCCAATAGGCCCAATACAACATTTAAATCCAATTTCCAAAATTAGGCCCAAATAATTAAATTCAAAAAATCCAATTTTCCCAATTTAATTACCAAAGTGTATTACATGATCAATCAACTAAATCAACATTTCTAAAACACCATATTAGTCCAATTAATTATGCTTGATTCATTATCATATGTCCAACACACAAATTGAAAAATCAAACCCATCTACATGCTTAAAGGTCTCGGCCAAGGGAGTGATTTCATGTCCAATTCGGTTTCAATCCAATTAATCCGCAATCGACATTAAATACATATCCCGAATGATTTCCAATACATCCAATTATCAAAATCAAAATTTACCAAGACATTCAATAGGGCTATACATTCGGCCAAGGTGAAGGAAATTGGGGATTTTTGTTCAATTCAAAATTCAATCAAATTGACTTCAAATTAACATCATCCTATATCATTATAACTCATCCAATGAATTTAAAATGAAAAATTCCAAGAACTCCAAGACTCCTACACATTCGGCCAACATGAATAAATTGGGGAAAATTATTCCAAATCAATTTTCAACAAATTGGTCCAACCAAAATGCAATCAAACATGTTATAAGCATACTTAAACAATCAATTTATTCAAATCATGCTCAACAAACATTTACCCAAATTTTAAACCCTACAAATTTCATGCTTGCAACATTAGCTCATGATGCTATTGTTGGTTTATTCTAAGGTCCCAAGATCAAATCAAGACATGAAATAATGCGTGAATACACCAATGAAGATAGCGGAATACTTACATTGATCGGTTATGTCGATTTGAAGAGGAATCATGCCCAAAAACGCACTGCCTTGGTAAGCTTACTGCAACCAGTCCATGCTCACTGTCTTGGCAGTTTCGGGTCTCAAAACGAAGCTCCAAACTCCATCGGATGAGTCCCGCCTCATGGTCGAACCTCCCTACCACCTTCGCAAGACTCGTAGTGTGCTAGCACTTGCGGTTTTCACCATGAAAACCCAACCCTTGCTTCCCTTTTGTGTCACATTTTTCTGGTTCAAAACCAGTCCCCATTTCAAGCTTTGGGCGTGAGAGAAGAGAGAAAATGAGAGAGAAGAAGTTTTTGTGTTTAGTTAAAAATGATTTACCAAAAATCAATTTATATTTATGCCATAATTTTCATTAAATTAATAATAAAATTATGACACATAACATGCAATGGCTTAGAGTGTCAAACACTCAAACTCCATGCAATGACATTGAGTGCAATGTACACAATCTACATGCAAAGCATTAGAATGACATGTGTCATGTGGGCCCCACACGTTTCCAAATGAAAGTGGGCCCACGTGCACTCACGCGTTCGGGTTCGATATTTCCGAAATACCGAGCTTACGTCGCGACGTTAATTCAATCGAATTTAAATAAATAATTGCACCTGGCGAAATTATTATTTACGTCGCTAACGAATTAATTCTAAATTAACTCGTTTGCCCGAATTAAAATCTGATTTTAATTCCGCGTCGAAATCTAATTTCGTCTAATATATCGAATATATTAATACATCGATTAATTCCGAATTAATCGTTCTCTCTCTTTAGACGACATTTTATCCCGGATAAAATATCTCCGTTATTAATCCTAGATTAATTTTCTCTCTCTTCTATATAATCCCAGATTATTCAAGAGTGCGAGTTGTGCGTCATCGGTGGATTATCGGGAAGCGACCCATGAGATCTCCGGATAATCTGGCAGTAAATACGGTCGTCGGAGTATCCGAATCACGTACGTACCAAGTACTACGTTCTACCGACTTACGAGACAAGGTCGACTCCTAGCAAAGCACCAAGTCTACCCAATTCTCCGGACATATCCATTTAAGAATATTAAGATCTGTATCAAGCGTAGTATACTAATGTATTGTGCATATCGGCCCAGTATCGGATAGTCACGTGCTAGGGCTGGGGCTGGATAAGTGTCTGCCCCGTGCGAAACACATGTCGGATGTATGGTAACTAGTCTCTATATATACGGATATTCATGACCTGGTCATAATATCACGATTGGATGCGCATCACTTAAGAGCACTAATACCGTATCCTGCGTGACATCATCTCCAATATGACTGAAGTGATACTTCCGTCTCGACATCACACCCAATACACTACGACTCTCTGATAAACCCAGAAGTGGTGTACGCAAAACCGGTTAAAGCCCTGTACCACCAAGACCAAAGTCTACCGATTATCGCGAGTATTAGCGATGCAAGTCTCAGGTTAAGACTATACACACCTACCTTGATTTCGGCCTCCCATAGACACATAGTCATAATACCAATGGGATTCCGAGGGGTCTATCCAGAGCGAAGCTGTTTCCCGTACCATCGGTGAAACACGACCTCCTATCGCACTTGCATAAGTATCCAATACTTATATATATGAGAACTATGTCGTTGTGCCCTCACAACGCGCACAAGTGCAATACTAGCCTATTCCGCATTATCGATGTCCAGTCTCGATAATACTACGGCTAGGGATATTTAATGATTAATCCTTCGTGGACTGATACTGTCTCATATCATCTCTCAATCCAGGAACTAATCATAGGGACCTCTCTCTTCATTATATCTATGGTGATCTAATCACAAATGACGAGAGTGTAATTTCCTTGTTACATAGTTAATTTGCCACAGCAACACAATGTTCTGTGCAAATAGTGACGCTATGGGTCATATTATCCAACACAAAACCCTAAGGTACACGCCCATAGCCTTCCAAATTAACCAAATCACACATTAAACACATGCATAAATCAAGCCAAATCCCCTTCCTAAATTAATGAAATCCCATGGATCCCTTTCCTAACCAAAATAAATCATATCCCTAACTAAAAGAGAAGAAATCAAATTAAATCAAATCACTTCCCTAATTAAAAGATTTTTCCTTATCACATACTAATTAAAAATATCTCCCATTAATGCACAAATCCTTTTCCTTCTCAAACAATGATAGCCCCCCATCCCTTTGCCTATAAAAAGAACCATTCACCAATACATTAAACCCCTAGCATTCACGCATATTCACACAAGAAATCAAAGCTCATTCTCACGCCCAAAGCATAGAAAATAACCCTCATTGCCGTCCAACAAATCACCATCAAAACCAACCCATCCACAGCCGCATAATCCCTCCATTGTATTGCCGAAACTGCCGCACCACACCATCACCAACACCCTTAAATTACCGCACCATTCATTGACCTTCACAGCCGCAAATCACCCACTGTCCAGCCCTATCTCATTCACGCATATCCACCCTTGAAACACAAAGCAAATAACCTAGACCCTCACGCCAAAACCCAACTACACTGCCGCAAATCTCCCTCACACACAAGCCTCTTCACTGCAGTAAATCTCCCTCACGCACAAGCCTATTTACAGCCACAAATCCCCCTCACACATAAAACCTCTTAACTGCCGTATATACCCATCACATACAGCCCCTTAACTATCGAGAGAACCCTCAACAAACACAACCCACAAACCACTGAAACTGCCTCCATGAACTGCACTGTTCTGGTCGCATATACCCTCCAAAAACTTCCTAAAATAGTCCTCAGTTTTGTCACATAAACAGCCCCTAAACCAGCCAAGAGAATACATCAAATACTGCCATGAAACAGTGACAAAACCGTAGCCCCAAACCCTCCGTAAACCGCAAAAATAATGGCCTAAATTACCTTAAAACAGTGACCAGAAAACACAGCGAAAACAGCAGTGAAACAGAGTGAAAACAACAGCCCAAACAGTGAAACAATGAGGAAAAATGTTGAACCTATGAACCGGAGGAGTTGCGGAGCATCAACCTTTTCGACGGCTGTGTAACGCGGTTTCGAGAGACGACAAAAGAGGTTATACCTGAGGGCACCTTTTTATTTATTATCTTTCTCTTTTATTTATTTTAATACTTTATTTCGCATAAATGTTATGGATTGATGCATGATGTGAGTTCCGAATGAACGAAATGCGTGTTCTCTTTTGTGGTATATCGGATGGAAACTCGGACATAAATTCCGTAGCCGATTCCAATTGGACGGTATTGCGGTTTGCACTCGGGATATAATGCCACGTACTACTTAAGAGGCACACGTATTTCGTTTCATCCAATATTGTATTTGAGCATGATGTAGTTAGTAGATTATTTATTTATTTAGCATGATTTAATCTAGTAGGTTATTTATTTATCTAAGCATGATTTAGTCTAGAATATTGTTTAGTCTTAAGTATGACTATATTATTTCTTTATGCATGATTTGATACTTTGATTTTGCATTAGGAATTAGTTTACGTTTTGTTTTGAGTAGTTATTTATTTGTTCTTTGTGTTTGATGATTCGACATGCTCGTTGTGTGATATTATATGCTTGTCGGTATAATAACTTATTTTTAAAGAATGCGAACTTAGTCAAATGATTTATTTTGATGAACGCGGACTAGATCTAAGTTACATTTGAGCATACATGTGAGTAGATTCGGTTAGTTTATTGCAATATATCATATCATTACAAGTGACATAAGTAATGGACCATTCCGAACCCAATGGTTTGAGGTCTTCATTTGCGAGGGGTGAGTGCGGCCTAAAATCATATTTTCTAGGTTCACACTGGGTGGCGACTCCATGTTATTTCTCCGGTTTAGTTCCCCCGCGAGATATTCTGTACTCCCAACTAGGCCGCAAGTCTAGAACAGCGTCATCAAGTTATGTGTCCTACAGTCTGGCGACTCCACTGGGGATAGAGAATTGGCCTCGAAATAATGTCTTGTAGTGATTTTGATTTGTGTTTTAGTTAACCGTGTCTATAGTGGGTTGAGGGGGTTTAATCAAAGGCATTGTTAAGGCTAGGTGATGGTTCGGTGTCTTCCTTCATTCACTACCTTTCTATAAGGAAAAGCTGTGAAGACACCGAGATAATCATTACCCGTAGTTCGTTGTGACGGACTAGTTTGGAGGACTCGTTGTTTATTCCTGTCACCAAGGCGATAAGAGCCTAAGAGACTTGGGTATTTAAGAGAGTTCGCTCCACTCTCTCTCCGGGGAATCTACAATGGGAAATACATTCGACAGTTAGTCACACACCATAACTCGTTGGCACGTACCGTAAGGTATAAAAAAGGTGCGTTCACTTGGTCGTTTGAACCCTTGAGTGGGTAGTCCTAGTTGTGGACAATCCTTCATCAACGAGATTCTTTGTCCGCACTCCCATAAACCCACATGTGAACCTTAGTCGTAGAATTAGTAGAAATTATTTTGTATGTTGATGTTTTGGACCGTCGTCATTTGGATTTAGTTGGACCTTTTGTCAAAAGATGTGAGCTTGTTGGGCCATTTAAACTGGGACGAGTTCGTTTCCTTTGACAGTTGGGCCAAAAGCTTCTAAAATACCGATGGGCCATCTTATGTTTTGGCCTCTTATTATTTGAAGTTGTTTAGCCAAGTTATCTCAAAGTGTAAACATGTTGGGCCTTTTCAACTGGGGCAAGTTTACACCGCGCAATAGCGTGATTGAATACTTTAAAATGATAATGGGCCAACTAGTATAAAATTTTTATGAGCTTATATATTACATGCATTGCACCCATACGCACTGACACACGATCTTAAAGAGACACCATAGATTCCCGTTGGGTTAGGGAAGAGGGGAGATTAATCAAAATACCTTCAGTAAACATGAGGGAATCAGTCAACGAGGGGTCTCGCATGGATCAGATTGAAGCAAATCTCACCAAAGTTACTGAACAACTTCAAGCTCTGACTGTTAGACAATTATGACCCATAGCGTCACTATTTGTAAAAGACATTGTGTTTTTGTACAAATTAATTATGTAGCAAAGGAAATTGCCTTTTATCATTTCGTAATTAGATTACTTAAATGTGTGAATGATGAAAGTCCTTATGATTAGTTCCGGATTGAGATGATATGAGACAGTATCAATCCACGATGGTTTAATCATTAAATATCCATAGTCGTAGTATTATCGAGACTGTACATTGATAATACGGAATAGACTAGTATCACACTTGTACGTGTTATGGAAGCGTAACAACATAGTTCTCATATATTTAAATATTGGATACTTATGCAAGTGTGGTAGGAGGTTGTGTTTTACCAATGGTACAGAAAATAGCTTCGCTCTGGATAGACCCGATGGAATCCCATTGGTAGTATGACTATGTGTCTATGGGAGTCCGTATCAGGGTAGGTGTATTTGGTCCTAACCTAAGACTTGCATCGCTAGTACTTGCGACAATCAATACGCTTTGGTTTTGGTCATCCAAGACTTTAACATGTTCTGTGTACGCCTCTTATGGGTTTATTAAGAATCGTAGTTTACAGGGTGTGATGTCAATACAGAAGTATCACTTCAGTCCTATGGAGATGATGGTCACGTAGGGATACAAAACTAGTTCTCTAAATGGTTGCAACTATCGGGATAATATGACTAGGTCATGATTATCCGATAATAAAGAGACTAGTTGTTAGTGATTCGATATATGCTTCGTACGGGGCATACACTATTCCAGCCCCTGGCCTTGCATGTGACATCCGATACTGGGTCGCAATACGGAATACTAAGTATACTACGCATGATATAGATCCTATATTCCATTAAGAATATTTCTGGAGAATTGGGTAGGCATGGCACTTTGCTAGAAGCCAACCTTGTCACGTAAATCGGTAAAAACGTAGTACTTGGTATGTATGTGTTCGGATAGTTTGACGACCGGATTTACTGCCAACAAATCCATGGATCTCTTGGGTCGCTTCCCGAAGATTCACCGATGACGTATGATTCGAGCTTAAATAATATGGGATTAATTGCGGAGAGACTTTATCTTGGATAAGTACTATTAGAAGAGAGAGAAATATTAATTTAGAATTAATCGTTAAAATAATATATTTGATATATTAAACGAAATTAGATTTCGACGCAGAATTAAAATTATATTTTAATTCGGGCAAACGAGTTAATTTAGAATTAATTCGTTAGCGATGTGAATAGTAATTTTGCTAGGCATAATTATTTAATTAAATTCGATTTAATTACGTCGCGACGGATGTTCGTTAATTCGGAATTAGCGAACCCGAGCCCATGAGTGTTTGCGGGCCCACTCGCATTTCGAATTGAGTGGGGCCCACATGTCACATCACTTGTCACTTTAAAGTAGCTTTTTGGTGATAGGTTTAGGTGAAGTTGTTGGTGACTTAATTTACACTCCATTTGAAAGCTTTGAATGACTATTACCAAATCCACTTTTGGTATATCATTTACTTTGATTTTTGAAATAAAAAACACAAGTCTTCTATTCTCTCTCCCATTGCCGACACTAGCAAGAAAAATTAATCTCCCATTTGTTCTTCATTTGGCCGAATGGTAGCAAGAAGAAGATCAAAAATTGTGGTAATTTTTGAGTGCTAGCACACACACATCAAATAATCAATACATGGTGTTAGGGAAACCAACTCAAGAGTTTGGAATCCATACAAAGCTTGGAGCTTGGACATCATTTCTTGGATGACACCTTGGCCGAACCTAGAGGGCAATTTTTGTTGTTTGACGCATCCTAAAGCCGATCAAAGTAAGTGTGTTTCCACCACTCTTCTTTGATTATTCATTCACATTTCTATGCTTATTTTGATATTGGGACTAAACCTAGAAACCCAACAATGGTATCCATGAGCCAATTTGAGCATGAAATGAATTAGGGTAAAATTTGGGTAAAATCAATTTGAGCATGATTTGATAAAAAATGATTGATTGAGTATGCTTCAATTATGATGTATTGAAGTTGTATATGATCAATTTCATGAAATATTGATTGGATCAAATTTTTGCCCAATACTTGGCTTGGCCGAAACTTGGTGTTACCCTATAGTCATGGTATTTTTTGTTTCTTTGATCATTGGATGACTTGAAATAATTGGGTAATGTTGATTTAAAATTCAATTGGATTGAAAAACGAAATCGGACAAAATGACCCTACAATGCCGTGAGCTATCTAGCATGTAATGACATTATTTTTTGATTCAAAAATGTTGGACATAAGTTGAACAATTGGATACATAATTAATTAATTAAATTTTTATTTTGGAAATATTTATTTAGATAATTAATTGATGTATTACACTTTGGTTAATTGAATTATAAAATTTGGAATTTTAAAATTTGATTAATTGGGCTTGATTTTGAATTGGGCTACTAAATGTTGTATTTGGTCATAATGGACTTGTTTGGGCCAAGTTGGTTTAGGCCAATTGGATTGGATCCAAATTGGGCCTAAATCATTCCATTAAGTCCAAATATAACAAATGGGCTTTAAAAGTTTAATTGGGCTTTGTAGGCCGAAATTGGTTTCTTGGCAAATGAGGGTGATTCCTTAATTGGGCTTGGTAATTGGGTTTGACCCATATTGACCAAAGCATGTGCCTTATGAAATCAATTGAAAGCCCATCGGACTTTAATTAAACAACATTGGATGTTAGTTGGGCTTTGAGACCCGATTAGATTAGATTTGGAATCCAAGTCGTTAAAGCGCATTGAACATTGTAGTTATTTAATTTGGAATTAAATAAATGAATTAGTATTGAATACGAATTAAATTAGATTTAACGAGTAGTTCGATATAATTCAAGAATTCGTACTTTGCCTACTTATTCTCAAACGAGTTGGACTCGCGTAAAATCAAATCGTTGTTTGAACATTGGATGATCATATAATTCAAAGATTAATTAATTGGATTAGATTGATTGAATTGCATGCTATGAATGAATACATGGATGTGTTGAATGAATAGCGTATATCAGATGGATATTAGAAGGGAAAGGGCAATTTTTGAAATTGTTGTAAATTTAGAATTTATTAAATTGGACATGTGTGTCCAGCCTTATCTCTCATTATTTCTTTGTATTATCTTCTCACCTAATTCCCCTCAATGTAATGAGGTTTCTATTATTGTATTATATAATTGGGTAGAAGTAGAATAGTGCTAGCCGGGGAGGGAAATCGAGTGATTTGTTATAGGAACAAATTGTTAAATATCCATCCGCATATCGTTATTAATTTCCTTTCACGCTTTATTATGCTTTTAGAATGCATGCTTAAGGGTGTATGATGAGACCTAATCAAAGATAATAAATTGGATGTCAATTTATGCGAAAAATCCTCAAAACATATTAAGCGATATTTCCTTCCATTGAGTGATTCTTACTCAAGATCCAAGATTGGCACTGGTTTTTTGGTCAAAGTCAAGACCTTTGTCAATTGCGGATGTGTTTGAATCATGAAAGCTTTGTTCCATATCGGTGTCTTGTCCAAGTTGTTATTTGTTGGCCAAAGTCAATATCACTTCTTGTCCATTGACATTGACTACGAAGCTTTCCAATGTCAATGGGTCCCACTTAACTGGAATCATTAAGTTTGTTGTGCCAAAGCCAAGGCTTAGTTGATTCAGAGGAAAAAGTTAGGAAAATATATTGGATATATTGACATATATATTGTATATATGTTTCGAACTTGGAGGTCCACCTACCGGATCTAGGAATTGGATGAGATCCAATTGATCTTCGAGATCTACCTAGTTTAATATTATACAGCTTGTTGGCCAAAGTCAAGGTTGTACGTTATTTAACGGGATCCTAGCCCACTAGGAAACTGGGTTTCCCGAGTACTCGACAGAGGGTTAGAGGCTCGCCGAAAAATAGTGGGAGGCTAGTATTGAATTTTCAATTTCTTTCAAATACTTAGCTTTACGCGCTTTCAAATATTTCGTCAAAATTATTTTATTAGTTGGACTAATATAATGTTATTTTTCTTGTAACAGTTAGATTGTACCCTTACATTGTTAATTGGATAGTTAGACTATCGCAATTAAAATGACTGGAAAGAACAGTGTTCGGGACATCATCATGGGCGATAATGTCTTCAACGGCACTAACTTTTCCGATTGGGACATGAATCTAAGGATAGTCCTTGGATCCGAGAGGCTGCTATATACTATAGAGTGACCTCTTGGGCCTAAGCCCAGATCTGATTCAGTTGCTCGAGCTAGATCTTTGGAAGACACATAGTGATGACAACGCAACTGCTCAATCTATCATGCTTGCTGCTACGACTCTGCAATTCTGTCGACAGAACAAGGATTGGATCCCTATACCATGTTTGCGAAGTTGAATGATATGCACCGATCTAATCTTAGATCGTAAAGATATGAGTTACAAAAGAAGCTCTTCCGTGCTCGGATGTCGGAGGGTACATCTGTTGAAATCATGTAACACAGATGATTGCCGATATCGAGCAGCTTGGACAACTGGGGATTGTCTTTGAGATAGAGACCTCTATAGATTTGATCTTGCAGTCTCTCCCCGACACTTGGAGTAGGTTCATCATGAACTACAATATGATGAACCAAAAGCAGACTCTTGGAGAGCTGATGTCCACGCTGCGAGAGGCAGAAAAGGAACTTCTTAAGGGCAAGAAACGCGAGGCGCACTTCGCTTCTACATCTCGGACTCCGAGGGCTGAACCCAAGGCGACTTGAGGTGTTAAAAAGAAGAAGCATAAGAAGAAGGGCAAGGGCAAAGCGTCAAAGGCTTCTGGGAAGCCAAATAACAAATCTCAGGATGTATGCCTCCAGTGCGGGAAGCGGGGTCACTAGAAGCGTGACTGCCGCAAGTACAATTCCATCCAGAAAGAGATAAAGGCGGGCAAGACACCGTCCTCAGGTATGTTTGTTATAGAAATAAACATGACTACTTCTAGTTTTAAAAATTGGATTTTTTATTCTGGTTGTGGTACTCACATTTGTACTGATGTACAGGATCTGCGGATTAGCAGGAAACTGGAGTCATGAGAGATTGACCTACTTGTTGGAAATGGGACATCCGTCGCTGTTTTGGCCGTTGGCACTTTTGTTTTGGAACTGCCCTCGGGGCATGTACTTGAAGTAACATACTATTATTGTGTACCTAGTTTGACTAGGAATATTATTTTTGTAGCTATGTTAACCCAATGTGGGTATACTTTTGTATTTCGAAACACTGGGTGTTTTATGTATGAAAATGATATAGAAATTTGCACTGCTTTTGTAAATAATGGTCTTTATATTTTGAATATGAATCAATCTCAACCATATTTTGTAACAAACAAAAGCCTTAAAGTAAGTCATAAGATGAAACTTATATGTGGCATTGTCGTATGGGACACATAAACAAGACTCACATATCCACACTTTCGAAGAGTGGGTAGTTAGACGGATTTGATCCAAATTCATATGACGTCTGCGAATCTTGCTTATTAGGCAAAATGCCTAAGTCACCTTTTAGCGGTAAAGGTGTGCGAGCCACAGAACTTTTAGCCCTTGTTATAGTGACGTTTGTGGGCCCATGTCTAGCCAGGCTAGTGATGGATACGAATACTTCGTAACCTTTATAGATGCTGCATCGCGTTATGGTTATGTGTATCTTATGAGACACAAGTCGGAAACTTTTGAGAAATTCATAGAGTTTCGACACAAAGTTGAAAAACAGACAAGCAAGAGTATTAAGACATTACGGTCGGACCATGGTGGCGAATACTTAAGCAATGAGTTTCTTGATTACTTGAAAGAATATTGTATTCTTTCATAGTGGACTCCTCTTGGAACACCGCAATTAAACGGTGTGTCCGAACGGAGAAACCGAACTTTGTTAGACATGGTATGGTCTATGATGAGTCGCATTGAGCTACCTATTTCCTTATGGGGATATGCATTAAACAGTGCAATACTTATTTTGAATAAGGTTCTGTCAAAGTCTGTTCAACAGACTCCGTATGAGATATGGACAGGAAAGAAACCGGGTTTCTCATTCTCGAAGATTTGGGGATACTGGGCATACGTCAAATGTTTGGAAGGTACCAAACTTGAACACAAATCGGATAAATGCCTATTTGTAGGATATCCTAGGGAAACCAAAAGATATTACTTCTATCACCCACAAGAGAACAAAGTATTTATTGCTCTACAAGCGGTTTTCCTTGAGAAAGAATTCCTAAATAAAGTGGTTAGTGGGAGGAAAGTAGAACTCGATGAATATCAGAGTGATACTGTTCCTAGCACAAAATCCTTCACGGAACATGAACAGTCTATCCAGGATGAGACTGTACCACAATATTCTATTACACAAGGACCGCGTAGGTCGGAGAGAGTCAGGAAAAAACCTGAGAAGTGATACAAGATATCGATTCCGCTTTATGGAAAGAGGCCATGAAGTCTGAAATGGATTCCATGTACACCAACCAAGTTTGGACAATAGTTGATGCACCAGAAGGCGTAAAGCCTATTGGATGCAAATGGGTCTTCAAGAAGAAGACCGACATGGATGGCAACATACAAACGTACAAAGCTAGGCTTGTAGCGAAGGGGTATCGACAACGACATGGTGTCGATTATGACGAAACTTTCTCACATGTTGCCATGATTAAATACATTCGGATAATGCTTGCTATAGCTGCATATCTCGATTACGAGATATGGCAGATGGACGTCAAAACCGTTTTCCTTAATGGAAACCTTTTGGAGGATGTTTATATGCAACAGACTGACGGTTTTGTCATGCCGGACTTGCAAACAAGGTTTGTAAGTTAAATCGATCCATTTATGGATTGAAGCAAACATCGCGTTCTTGGAACCAACGCTTTGATGAGATCATAAAATAATATGATTTCGTTCAAAGCGAGGATGATCCTTGTGTATATAAGAAGGTTAGTGGGAGAGCACTGACATTCATTGTCCTTTACGTTGATGATGTATTGCTTATTGGCAATGACATTCCCATGTTAACGTCGGTGAAAGCTTGGTTATCATTAAAATTCTCCATGAAAGATCTAGAAAGCTGCTTGGACTCTCCCAGAGTACGTACATTGACAAAGTGTTGAAGAGATTCAACATGGATTAGTCCAAGAGGGGACTGTTGCCAGTGTCACATGACGTCACTTATCTAAGGACATGTGTCCTAAAACTCAAGATGAGAGAGACAGTATGAGTCGGATACCGTTCGCCTCGATAGTCAGATCGATCATATATGTCATGATATGTACGCGACCTGATGTCTCATATGCTTTGAGCATGTGTAGTCGCTATCAGGCCGATCCAGGTGAAGGTCACTAGATGGCGGTTAAGAATATCCTTAAGTATCTTATACGAACTAAGGATGCTTTCTTAATCTATGGAGATGGAGAACTTGAGGTAACTAGTATACCGATGCATGTTTCCAAACCGACAACGACGACTGTAAGAGACTGTTGCTGATTCAACAACAAAAGCGGAGTATATCGCTGCAGCTGAAGCAGTAAAGGAGGCAGTTTGGATCCAAAAATTCCTAATAGGATTAGGAGTAGTTCCGTTAGCAGCTGAGCCCGTTCCAGTGTATTGTGAAAATAACGGGGCTACAGCGCAGGCTAAGGAACTGCGGTCTCATCAACGATCCAAGCATGTTCTTCGACGTTTCCATCTGATTCGTGAGATCATACATCATGGCGATGTGAAGATCAAGAAGGTCACATCAGAGGACAACAATGCAGATCCGCTGATGAAAGTCATTCCTCAGCAAATGTTTGAGCGACATGTACATAGTTCAGGTGTTAGATGACAAAAGCCATTCCTCCGCAAAAGTTTGAGCGTCACTATTTGTAAAAGACATTGTGTTCTTATACAAATTAATTATGTAGCAAAGGAAATTGCCTTTTATCATTTCGTAATTAGATTACTTAAATGTATGAATGATGAAAGTCCTTATGAATAGTTCTGGATTGAGATGATATGAGACAGTATCAATCCATGACGGTTTAATCATTAAATATCCCTAGTCATAGTATTATCGAGACTGGACATCGATAATGCGGAATAGACTAGTATGGCACTTGTGCGTGTTATGGAAGCGTAACATCATAGTTCTCATATATTTAAGTATTAGATACTTATGCAAGTGTGGTAGGACGTTGTGTTTTACCGATGGTACGGAAAACAGCTTCGCTCTGGATAGACCCCACAGAATCCCATTGGTAGTATGACTATGTGTCTATGGGAGTCCGTATCAGGGTAGGTGTATTTGGTCTTAACGTGAGACTTGCATCGCTAGTACTTGCGACAATCAATACGCTTTGGTTTTGGTATTCCAGGACTTTAACAGGTTCTGTGTACGCGTCTTCTAGGTTTATTGAGATTCGTAGTGTACTGGGTGTGATGTCAAGACGGAAGTATCACTTCAGTCATATGGAGATTATGGTCATGCATGGATACATAACTGGTTCTCTAAATGGTTGCAACCATCGGGATAATATGACTCGGTCATGATTATCCGATAATAAAGAGACTAGTTGCTAGTGATCCGATATATGCTTCGTATGGGGCAGACATTATTCCAGCCCCAGGCCTTGCATGTGACATCCGATATTGGATCGCAATACGCAAAACTAAGTATACTAAGCCTGATATAGATCGTATATTCCATTAAGAATATTTCTGGAGAATTGGGTAGGCATGGCACTCTGCTAGAAGCCAACCTTGTCTCGTACATCGGTAAAAACATAGTACTTGGTACGTACGTGTTCGGATAGTCCGACGACCGGATTTACTGCCAACATATCCAGGGTTCTCTTGGGTCGCTTCCTGAAAATTCTCCGATGACGTATGATTCGAGCTTAATTAATCTGGGATTAATTGCGGAGAGACTTTATCTTGGATAAAGTACTATTTGAAGAGAGACAAAGATTAATTTAGAATTAATCGTTAAAAAATATATTTGATATATTAAACGAAACTAGATTTCGACGGAATTAAAATTAGATTTTAATTCGGGCAAACGAGTTAATTTAGAATTAATTAATTAGCGACGTGAATAGTAATTTTGCTATGCATAATTATTTAATTAAATTCGATTTAATTACGTCGCGACGGAAGTTCGTTAATTCAGAATTAGCGAACCTGAGCCCGGGAGTGTTTGCGGGCCCACTCCCATTTGGAATCGAGTGGGGCCCACATGTCACATCACATGTCATATCACTTGTCACTTTAAAGTAGCTTTTTGGTGATGGGTTTAGGTGAAGTTGTTGGTGACTTAATTTACACTCCATTTGAAAGCTTTGAATGACTTACCAAATCCACTTTTGGTATATCATTTACTTTGATTTTTGAAATCAAAAACACAAGTCTTCTATTCTCTCTCCCATTGCCGAAAATAGCAAGAAAAATTACTCTCCCATTTGTTCTTCATTTGGCCGAATGGTAGCAAGAACAAGATAAAAAATTGTGGCAATTTTTAAGTGCTAGCACACACACATCAAATAATCAATACAAGGTGTTAGGGAAACCAACTCAAGAGCTTAGAATCCACACAAAGCTTGGAGCTTGGACATCATTTCTTGGAGGACACCTTGGCCGAACCTAGAGGGCAATTTTTGTTGTTTGACGCATCCTAAAGCCGATCAATATAAGTGTGTGTCTGCCACTATTCTTTGATTATTCATTCACATTTCTATGCTTATTTTGATCTTGGGACTAAACCTAGAAACCCAACACTGACTGTCGCCGTGTCTAATATGGCTATGCCCCGCTGCGGGGAGGATATGAAAATGAGAGGGGTGAGGGCCCTCCAAGTGGATTAAATGATGATGCCCATGTGTTTGATGATGATATGGCTGAATATGTCGCATGGAGAATAGCCGGGCCTCAGGCCGAGATGAAGAAGCTTCATGATCAGATGGAGTCGGTTACCCGTAAACTGAAGGGGAAACATGAGGACTTGTTGGATTATGAGGCGATGACCTTCGAGGAGCAGCTGCCGGCTCAGTTTAAAATGCCCGACATTTCCAAATTTAATGGAAATGGATACCCGAGGGTCCATCTGCGGCAATATGTCTCGGTGATGAGTTTCAGTGGGCTTGTCAAAGTGCCAAGTCCAAAAGATGTTTTGGGATGTCACTCGATGGGGCACCTGTAGTGTGGTATCACAGCCTTGAGAAAAAGGTTAAGAAAGATTAGAGGGAACTGGCTGAAGCCTTCCTAAAGCAGTATGTTACAGACTTGGAGATCGACCTGTCGCTTCGCGACTTGGAGAATACCAAGCAGAAGCCAAAGGAGAGCTTTAAGAAGTATGTGGATCGTTGGAGAAGCCAACTTCTAAAAAAGCAGACTCGGCCTTCGGAGAAGGACCAGATAAAGATGATTATCAAGGGTACTAAGCCTTCAATTTATGGAAAACTGAGGAGGATGACCTCCATGATTGTAGATTTTCGACAGCTTAGGGAGACTGTCATGGATATCGAGGAAGAGGAAGCAGAGAACCGAAAGTTCTGTAGTCTGAATCGAAGGACTGTTGGAGCATCATCATGTGCTAAGCCTGTTTTGGCTGAGGTAGCTACCGTCAGAAACCGGCGTTTTTCTAACCAGGGAAGGCCTTTGTCCAAAGTGCTTGAGACGTTGACAAGGTAGGGACTCCTTAAACCCTTAGAAGCTAAACCACTCCCCAATCCTCTAGCATCACACTACAACCTAAGCCTTTACTGTCACTACCATCAGTAGAAAGGCCATGACACTGACAACTGTGCCCGCCTCAGACACGAAATCCATGACCTCAAAGACTCACATAAAATACCCAACCCTGAGAAAGAACAGCCCAATACATACCGAAACCCACTACCAAATTATCACTCTGTCCCCCCGCCAACTTATATGATTAACTCTGGCCTACCAGAAGACCTTGTCCTCCGAACCTTCGACCACCAAACCTTTTGCCTGGGCATTTGGGACAGCAACAATGAGGATGGGATGGAACAGAAGAAGAATTTCTGGGAGAATTTCTCGAGTAGTGACGAAGAAGAGGTGAAGGGGATGACCCGAAGTGGGCGCTTTTATAGTGATACTGTAGAAAAAGGGAAGGAAGTGTTGACAGAAGGCCGAGAGGTGGCCGAGAATACGGAGAATGCTGAAGGAGACGTAGTGCTGCGGCAACTGAAGAAGACCCGAGCACAATTGAGTATCTGGGAGTTGTTGTGTGCGTCTGGAGAGCACATGCGAGCTATTGTAGAGGCCTTGAGCAAGATAGTAGAGCCTGAGGACGTTAATCCTGCAATGTTTGTCGGATTAGTGCCGAATGAAGCTCTGCAAATAACCTTTTCCGAGGAAGAACTCCTGGTTGATGGGAGAAACCACAATAGGCCTTTATTCATCCGAGCTTATGTGAGGGGCAATCAGACATCTTGCGTGATGGTGGACGATGGCTCATCCATCAATGTGTGCCCATTGAAGATTTTGGCGAGGCTGGGTATGAAGCCGACGGATCTGAGTCCCTCTAATATGACTATTAAGGCTTATGATGATAGCAAACGGGGAGTTGAGGGTACTTTTACCGCAGTATTCAATGTTAGACCGATTGAGGATGAGGTCGAGTTCACAGTACTGGATATCCCGGCCACTTTGCCTTGTTGTTGGGTAGACCGTGGTTTCATAAGCTTGGGGGTGTGCCCTCAACTATGCATCAGTTATTAAGTTCCCGTATGGAGGAGAGATTGTCACCATCTGAGCTAAGGTGGACAATGTTTTGGCCGCTTTGGAAATACAACATTTCACGAGGTTCCAAGTGTCAGCAACTTTTAAGGAGTGGGTGGATCCTAATTTGCTAGGATCATGGAAAAAATGAAGTTCGAACCGGGTAAAGGTTCAGCATTGCCAAACTTTAAGGGCAGACTACCCGGAGGGGTTTGGGATACATGTCTGACGAGGAAAAGCCGAAAATTAAGAAGAAATGGCTAGAGCTGATGAAATGTTTTATAAAGGCTTCAGGGTATCAAGGAGAGCCTGAGCCAGTAGAAGTTAACGGGTGAGAAGCCGCTGACAGAAGAAGTCGTGAAGAATGATAAAGAGAAATGGGAAGAAAAGCTGATGAAATTGGAGAGCCTAACTCTCGAGGAGAATAAGGAGGCTGAGAAGAACCCGGTTGCGGAGGATGAAGTGTCTGTAGATGATGAAGACATTTATCTTCCTGATTTATTTGAGTGTACTCCCGCATTTACTAGCAATAAAGACAATCATTTTGCTTACTTGTCTGAGTCTCTTCCTCTTAACTTGAATGACTTGAGCATATTTGATATCAACTCAACAAAAACGAATGCATTCAACCGTGGTACTCCTGAAAGCCCTAAGGAAGTCTTAATTGCGAGTGAGGTTACCGTTGAAGAGCGGAAGAATTTAGAAGGGATGTTGGTTAAATATGCCAAAGTATTCGCCTGGTCTTATGAGGACATGCCTGGGGTAGACAGAAGTATTGCCCAGCATATTATACCGACTTATCCAAATATGAAGCCAGTGAAGTAGAAACTCTGAAGGATGTGACCTGAGTGGGCCGAGAAGGTCAGAGAAGAGGTTAAGAAGCAAATAGATGTGGGATTTCTGGAAGTAGTTAAATATCCCGAGTGGTTGGCAAACATTGTGCATGTGCCGAAGAAAGATGGCAAGGTCAGAATGTGCGTAGATTACAGAGATCTTATTAAGGCTTGCCCGAAGGATGACTTTCCCTATCCTCATATAGATGTGCTTATTGATAGTGCGACTTTATGGTGTCGTTGCTATAGCATCACTATTTTTACAGATCATGTTGTTGTTGTACAAATTAATTATGTGACAAAGGAAATTGCTCTTTTATCATTTGTAATTAGATTACCAAGATATATAATTGATAAAAGGTCTTTATGATTAGTTCCGGATTGAGATGATATGAGACAATATCAATCCACGAAGATTTAATCATTAAATATCCCTAGTCATAGTATTATCGAGATTGGACATCGATAATGCGGAATAGACTAGTATTACACTTGTGCGCGTTGTGGGAGCATAACGGCATAGTTCTCATATATTTGGGTATTGGATACTCATGCAAGTGTAATAGGAGGTTGTGTTTATCGATGGTATGGAAACAGATTCGCTCTGGATAGACACATCAGAATTCCATTGGCAGTATGACTATGTGTCTATGGAAGTCCGAATCAGGGCAGGTTTATTTGGTCTTAACCTAAGACTTGCACCGCTAATACTTGCGACAATCAATATACTTTGGTTTTGGTCGTCCAAGGCTTTAACAGGTTCTATGTATGCCTCTTCTGGGTATATTGAGAATCGTAGTGTATTGGGTGTGATGTCAAGACGGAAGTATCACTCCAGTCATAGTGAAGATGATGATCACGTAGAATATTGAACTGGTGCTCTTATGTACTGCAGTCATCGGGATAATATGCTAGGTCATGATTATCTAATTAAAGAGACTAGTTACCAGAGATCCGATATGTGCTTCGTACGGGGCAGACATTATTCCAGCCCCAGGCCTAGCACGTGACATCCGATACTGGATCGAAATACGCTATACTACGCCTGATAAAGATTACATATTCCTTTAAGAATATTTCTAGAGAATTGGGTAGGCACGGTGCTTTGCTAGAAGCCAACCATGTCCAGCCTATTACCTCTTGATTCTTTGTATTTCTCTTCTCACATATTCCCCTCAATGTAAATGAGGTTTCTTTAGAAGTGTTATGTAATTGGTGTTGGACAATTATGACCCATAGCGTCACTATTTTAACAGATCATGGTGTTGTTGTACAAATTAACTATGTGACAAAGGAGATTGATCTCTTATCATTTGTGATTAAATCACCAAGATGTATAAATGATATGAGGTCCTTATGATTTGTTCCCGGATTGAGAATGATATGAGACAGTATCAGTCCACGAAGGATAAATCATCAAATATCCCTAGTCAGCGTATTATCGAGATTGGACATCGATAAATGCGTAAAAGACTAGTATTACACTTGTGCGCGTTGTAAGGGCACAACGACATTGTTCTCATATATTTGGGTATAGGATACTCATGCAAGTGTAATAGTAGGTTGTGTTTTACCGATGGTACGGGTAATAGCTTCGCTCTGGATAGACCCCCTCGGAATTCCATTGGTAGTATGACTATGTGTCTGTGGAAGTACTAAATCAGGGTAGGTGTATTTGGTCTTAACTTGAGACTTGCACCGCTAATACTTACGACAATCAATATACTTTGGTTTTTGTCGTCCAGGGCTTTAACCGTTTTCTATGTACGCCTCTTCTTGGTATATCGAGAATCTTAGTGTGTTGGGTGTGATGTCAAGACGGAAGTATCACTCCAATCGTACTGGAGATGATGGTCACGTAGGATACGTGACTGGTTCTCTTAAATGCTGCAGCTATCAGGATATTATGACAAAGTCATGTATATCCGATTATAGAGACTAGTTACCAGACATCCGATATGTGCTTCGTACGGGGCAGACACAATTCCACCCACAGCCTAGCACGTGATCATCCGATACTGGATCGACATACACAATACTACGTATAATACGCCTGATATAGATCATTTATTCCTGTAAGGATATTTATGGAGAATTGGGTAGGCATGGCGCTTTTCTAGAAGCCAACCTTGTCTTATAAATCGGTATAAGCGTAGTACTAGGTACTTACGTGTTCGGATAGTCCGACGACCGAATTTACTTCCAACATATCCGGGGATCTCATGGGTCGCTTCCCGAAGATTCACCAATGACGTATGACTCGCACTTTAATTAATCTGGGATTAATAAGATGAGAAGAAAATTAATCTGGGATTAATTGAGGAGATATTTTATCTGGGATAAAATATCAATTAAAAGAGATAACGATTAATTTGGAATTAATCAATAAATTAATATATTCGATATATTAAACGAAATTGGATTCGACGCGGAATTAAAATCGGATTTTAATTCGGGCAAATGAATTAATTCGTTAGCGACGTGAATAGTGATTTCACTAGGCATAATCATTTAATTACGTAGCAACGGAAAATTCGTTAATTTGGATTTAGTGAACCCGAGCCCAGGATTGTTTGCGAGCGCATTCGCATTTCAAATTCGAGTGCGGCACGGAAGTCAAATCAAGCGTCAAATCATTTGTCACATCAAGCGTCAAATCACATGTCACTTTGAGTGATGTGACAATTGATTGATTGATGTGAGTTGATGGAAGTTGATGGCAAGCATTTAATGCTATTTTGGAGCCAAAATTGGGGTGTTGATTTTTGGAATGCTTTTACACAATTTTTTGTATATGTTTATTTTAATTTTGGTAATCAAATAATCTAATATACACAACTTCCTTCTCTCTCTCTTAGCTTACGAATTTGGAGCCAATTTTCTTCTCTCTCACACACGGTCATGGACCATTTCTTCACTGGTTTTCTGCCCAGAAACCGTGAGCAAGGGAAGCTAAAGTGTGATGATTTTGCCGGCAAATCATCAAGAGCTAGCACTCCGAGAGACATGCGAAGGTGATAGGGAAGTCCACCCATGAGCTTGGAATCATCTCACAAAGCTTGGAGCTTTCATGGAGAAAGATGAAGACCGAAAATGGTGATGACAGAAACTGAACTGTCGTGACCATGACAGTGAGCAGAATTGATTTTGTTCGTGCCGCGTCGCTCAACCAATCGATGTGAATATTCCACACTCCCTCTTGTTATTCACACTTGTGTCATGCTTGTTTAATGATCTTGGGACCTTAGAGAATCCAACAATGGTATCAGAGCAATGTTGAGCATGAAAAAGATTTAGGGTTAAAATTTGGGTAAAAAATGATTTTGAGGTTTGGCCAAAAATATGGATGCCCTAAATTGTCTTGGATTTTTTATTTTGATCATTGGATGTGTTGGAAATCATTTGGGGATATTGATTTAATGTTGAATTGAATTTAATTGGATTGAATTTGATTTGGGCATAAAATTCCCCATGGCCGAGACTAATATAACATGTGTATTGGGTTTGATTTTTTGATCAAAATGTGTTGGACACTAATTGATGTAATTGAGCATGATTAATTAGGCTAGTTGGTGTTGGTATTAATCTAGGTCCCAAGATCAAACAAGACATGAAATACATGTGTGAATACATCAATGGAGGTAGCGGAATACTCACATCGATCGGTTGAGTCGATTTGAAGACGAAAAAAGCCACTTTGCTCTCTGCCAAGGACGCCCACTGCATGCAGTTCACTGCCTTCCATCTTCTGTTTTTGAGCTGCGAAATGGAGCTCCTAACTTCGTCGGACGGATCCCGGCTCATGGTCGAACCTCCCTACCACCTTCGCAAGACTCGTAAGTGTGCTAGCACTTGAATTTTCACCATGAAAACCCACTCTTGCTTCCCTAAAACTCACGGTATTTCTGGTTCAAAACCAGTGAAGAAAAAGAAACGGTTTTGACGTGAGGAGAAGAGAGAAAATGAGAGAGATAAGATAAAAGTGTTGACTTGTTACCAAAAAGTGTAAAGCCTTTTTCTTTTTATATTTTCCAAAATAAAATGATTTATCTTTTTGCTTTAATTCAAAATTAAGCAAAAAGTTGGAGCCAAAAACATAAAGTTTTCCCCCCAAATGCTTTTAACACTTTTGTCAACTTTAAGTCATATCAAACTTTAATAAAGTGACATGTCTTGACGCTTGATGCGACTTGCGTCACCGCACTCGAATTTGAAATACGAATGCGCTCGCAATCACACCCGGGCTCGGGTTCGTTAATTCCAAATTAACGATTTTTCCGTCGCGTCGTAATTAAATGATTACGCCTAGCGAATTCATTATTCACGTCGCTAACGAATTAATTCTAAATTAATTCGTTCGCCCGAATTAAAATCTAATTTTAATTCCGCGTCGAAATCTAATTTCGTTTAATATATCGAATATATTAATTAATCGATTAATTCCAAATTAATCGTTATCTCTCTCTAGACGATATTTTATCCTAGATAAAATATCTCCGTAATTAATCCTAGATTAATTTTCTCTCTCTTCTATATAATCCCAGATTATTCAAGAGTGCGAGTTGTGCGTCATCGGTGGATTATCGGGAAGCGACCCATGAGATCCCCGGATAGTTGGCAGAGTAAATACGGTCGTCGGAGTATCCGAATCACGTACGTACCAAGTACTACGTTCTACCGATTTACGAGACAAGGTCGACTCCTAGCAAAGCACCAAGTCTCCCAATTCTCCGGACATATCCATTTAAGAATATCAAAGATCTGTTATCAAGCGTAGTATACTAATGTATTGTGCATATCGGCCCAGTATCGGATAGTCACGTGCTAGGGCTGGGGCTGGATAAGTGTCTGCCCCGTCCGAAGCACATATCGGATGTCTGGTAACATAGTCTCTATAATCGGATAGTTATGACCTGGTCACAATATCCCGATTGGTTGCGCAACACTCAAGAGCACTAGTACCGTATCCTGCGTGACATCATCTCCACTATGACTGAAGTGATACTTCCGTCTCGACATCACACCCAATACACTACGACTCTCTGATAAACCCAGAAGTGGTGTACGCAGAACCGGTTAAAGCCTGTACCACCAAGACCAAAGTTTATCGATTATCGTAAGTATTAGCGATGCAAGTCTCAGGTTAAGACTATACACACCTACCTTGATTTCGGCCTCCCATAGACACATAGTCATAATACCAATGGGATTCCGAGGGGTCTATCCAGAGCGAAGCTGTTTCCCGTACCATCGGTGAAACACGACCTCCTATCGCACTTGCATAAGTATCCAATACTTATATATATGAGAACTATGCCGTTGTGCCCTCACAACGCACACAAGTGCAATACTAGCCTATTCCGCATTATCGATGTCCAGTCTCGATAATACTACGGCTAGGGATATTTAATGATTAATCCTTCGGGGACTGATACTGTCTCATATCATTCTCAGTCCAGGAACTAATCATAGGGACCTCTCTTCATTTATATATATATCTATGGTGATCTAATCACAAATGATGAGAGCAATTTCCTTGTCACATAGTTAATTTGCTACAACAACACAATGATCTGTGCAAATAGTGACTATGGGTCATTTTGTCCAACAATCTCCCACTTGGCACATAGCGAGTCACTCAAGTGTCCTACACCCGAACTATGTACGGTTCGCTCAAATTGCTGAGAAAAGGTTTTCGTCAGCGGATTTGTTTGATTATCGTCTGACGCGATTTACACGATCATCACATCGCCACGATGTATGATCCGAACGAATCAGATGATATAGAAGTATATATCTGGATCGTCGATGAGACCTTTAATTCCTTAACCTGTGCTGACGCCTAGCTCAGCTGCTAAAAGAACTATATCTAATCTAATTAGATTTATTTCCGATCCAAATGGCTTCTATTGCTGCCTCAGCTGCAGCAATAATCCGCATTTGTTGTTTATTCGGCAACGTTATCTTGCTCGGAATATTCCAGCTCACTGTCCCGTTATTCAAACTTTATAGTACCTCAGTATTTAATTGTTTGGAAACTTGCGCAGTGATCCCAGTCACTTCAAGTTTTCTTCTCCATAGTTTAAGACAGCATCTTTAGTTCTCTAAGATACTAACAGATGTTCTTAATCTTCAATCCAGTGACTATCACTTGGATTGACCTGATCGTGACTCCATATGCTCGAAGCGTATGAGACACCCTATCAAGTACATTTTAAATGTACAATTTCCCAGAGAGTGTTAACAACTCCAAATCTATCCCAGTAGATCTTTATTCCTTGAATAAAGGTTGTTACTCCCCAGAATTCTACGGAGAATTTCTATTGAAAGAATATCTATGAAAGCCAAGCTTTCACCAATTGCTTTATGGGAATTTAACTGTCAGTGCGCTCTCCCACTAACCTCCTTATATACACAAAAATCATTTCGTTTTGAATCAAATCATAAACCATTATGATTATTTCAAAACGTCAGTTCCAAGAACCTTATGCTTGCTTCAATCCAAACATGGATCGAATAACCCGCAAACCTTTTTGTCGGTTATACAAAATCGTCAGGATGTTGTAAACATCCTCCAAAAGGTTTCCTTTTCAGGAAAGCGATTTTGATCTGCAACTGACACATTTCAAAAATGAAATATGCAGTTATCAACAAGCATCTTCAAAATGGATTTACCATGGCAACAGGTAAAAGGTTGAACCGTTATTAACACAATGTTGATAACGATACCTTTCCGTCAAAGCCCAGCTTTGTACGTTGGTATGTTGCCTTCCATGTATGTCTTCCTTGAAGACGTTTAATGTACCAATAGGCACAATGCCTTGTGGTACAACAACTAGTATCCAAAATAGTTGTTATACATGGAATCCATTTCGGATTCATGGCACTTTGCCATAATAGGGAGTCGATACCTCGTATCACTTCCTCAAAACGTAGTCGGATGGTATACCTTCATAAGATTGACATCTTTATGAGGTTAGATCAGAAACCCATACCCTAGGTTGTTTTCTGACTCTATCCGATCTACGAAGTTCTTGTGTATTTGAAGATTAATGGTATAGATTCATCATTGATGAACTATTTGTGTTCCATTAAGGACTTCGTGCCTTGAACAATATTACTCTGATTTTCATCGAGTATCACTATCCTCCCACTGACCACTGCATATCGGTATTCCTCTCAGGAAAAACCGCATGGTGAGCAACAATCACATTGTTCTCATGTGAGATTTATAAGTACTATACTTATGGTTTCCCTTAGGATAACCTATATTGGCACTTATCCAATTTGGGTCTTTAGTTTGGCATCATCCAAACGTTATGCCTGGCATACCCAAATTATCAGGAATGAGAAACCCCGTTTCTTTCCTGTTCATATCCTATATGACATCTGTCAAACAGATTTGTATGGAACCTTATTCTAAATAAGTTTTGCACTGTTAATACATATCTATTGAAGGAATAGTAGCTCAGAGCGACTCGTGATAAACCTTATCATGTCCAACAAAATTCGGTTTTAGTTCGGACACACCGTCTAACTGACGTGTCTCGGGAGGAGTCCTCATTTGAAAGAATACCGTACTCTTTCATGTACGTATGAAACTTACTGCTTAAGTATTTTCATTACGGTCTTACCGAGGCGGAATAATACTATAGCCGATCTGTTTATGTTCACATCTAGCCTAGCTAGATATGGGCCCACTAACTTCACCATTAAAAGGGCTAACAGATCGGTGGCCTTATACTATTACCAAGTAAATAGTATTTTAGGTACTTTACCTTAAACTAGATTCGCAGACCTTATTTGAATAAGTCAAATCAGTCCTAGTACCCACTCTTCAAAAGTGTGGATATACGAGTCTGGTTTAATTGTGTCTAGACAACAATGCCACAAATAAGTCTCTATTGATCAAATCAATTTGAGCTATTTATTTGTCATTTTATATGTTTGAGATTTTATTATATTCAAAATATAAATTCTGTTATTTACATCTAATGTATTTATCTCAGTATCATCTTTATATAATAAAACACTTTAGTGTTCTAGAATATAAAGGTTTTATCCGGAATGATTATTAAACACTGATATAGAGATAATGTCTCTAGTCAAACTAGTTACATTATAACAGTTCCCAATTTAAGTACATACCCAAAGGGTAGTTCCTAAACTTAGGTATCTACGGTCGAAACAGCGACTTTCGTCCCGTTTCCGATTTGCAGAGAAATCTCGGCTTGAAGTCAGTATCCAGCTCATAGCGGATTCTGAACATCAATACATATATTTTATGTACCACACTAAGTATTTAAAATCCAATTTCAATACTAGTAGTGAACATAACTTTGACAAATATTTTAAAGTCAGAGCCTCGCCCTTTCTTTAATTCCTTCGTGTCTTCCATATCCAAATGGTAGTCACTTTGGGATATGTCAATTATCTTTTCAATATTTCACAAACCTTTGGCCAAGCCTTGGGTTTCGGAATATCGAAACGATGTGCACCTTGTGCAACACGCCCAATTGCAAACTTTGACTTTTCACCTCTAGAATAGTCAAATCAATTCTCTAAGAATTATTAATTGCAATTTAATACTTTTAAATCTAAAGATAGATTTATGATAAGTATATTAATTAAGCACTAAAGTCATCATCACATAAATCTTCCAAAGATTTTATGCTCTACTTATTTGCTTAATTATGGGCTAGTCATAATAAGTTATTTTATCAATAAATTAACCTATTATTTATTCCCAATTTGAAAATTAAATCATTTAAAACATTAATCCCAGGATTATATATTTTAAATATTCAACTTTTCAATTCTTTCTTGATTTCAATAGTCCAACTATTTAATCAATTTTAATAAGGTACTATTTATTATAATGATTACAATAATCCAATTATTTAATCAACTATAATTTTAATATTGATTACTATAATCTAATTATAAAATCAACTATCATTTTAATTCAATTATATTGATTACTATAATCCAATTATAAAATCAACTATATATTGAATGAGTTTGTATATAGTCCAACTATATATATTTTTAAAACAACATAAAATATTAGTCCAACTAATACTTTTGATTAATATGACGAGTAATATTTGTTTGAGCGCGTTATGGCGAGTATTCGAACGAATGTTGCAAATTCAATACTTGCCTCCCACTATTTTTCGTCGAGCCTCTAACCCTCTGTCGAGTACTCGGGAAACCGTGTTTCCTAGTGGGCTAGGATCCCGTTAAATATCACACAATCTTGACTTTGGCCAACAAATTGTATGATAATTAACTAGGTAGATCTCGAAGATCAATTGGATCTCATCCAACTCCTAGATCCAGTAGGTGGACATCCAAGTCCCAAACATATATCTTATATATGCCTATACATCGAATGTATACCCTAACCTTTTCCTCTGAATCAACTAGGCCTTGGCTTTGGCACAACAAACCTAGTGATCCCAGTCAAGCGCGGACCCATTGACATGGAAGCTTCGTAATCAATGTCAATGGACAAGAAGTGGTCTTGACTTTGGCCAACAAACCACAACTTGGACACGACACCGATATGGAACAAAGCCTCGTGATTAAAACACATCTTTGACGGACAAGGGCTTGACTTTGGCCAACAACCCCTGCCAATCTCGGATCTTGAGTAAGAATCACTCAATGGAAGGAAAATAAACGCTTGATATTTAACGAGGGTTTTTCGCGTGCAAATTGGCTACCAATTTAATTATCTTTGTTAAGGTCTCATCATCATACACCCTTAAACATGCATTCTAAATACATAATAAAGCGAGTATGAAATAAATAATAATGATATGCGGATGGATACTTAACACATTGATCCTAGATCAAATCTCTCCCTTTCTCACTCAAGCTAGCACTTGTACTACTTCTACCCGTTACACTACACTTCTAAAGAAACCTCATATACATAGAGGGGAATAGGTGAGAGAGAGAATACAAAGAGAATAGAGGTGATAAGGCTGGACACGCAGGTCCAATTTAATAAATCGAATTTATTACAAACATTTCTAAAATTGCCCACCCGACTAATATCCATCCGATATACATTATTCATACAACACAACCACGTATTCACACACATAAGCATGCTATCAATCAATCAATCAAATTAATTAATCTGATAATTAAGTGATCATCCAATGTTCAAACAACGATTTGATTTTGTTCGAGTCAAACTCGTTTTTGCGAATAAGTACTTAAAGTACGAATTCATGAATTAAATTAAACTACATCATTAAATCTAATTTAACATGTATTTAATACTAATTCACTATTCAATTCCAAATTAATATTACACTTTTATTTAATAAACCTTTTACGATTTAAATTCCAAATTTAATCGTAACGCGTCTCAAAGACCGATTAACGTCCAACGTCAATTCAATTAAAGTCCAATGGGCTTTTAATTGATTTCTTAAGGCGTGGACTTTTGGTCAACTCGGGTCAAACCGATAACCAAAGTCCAATCCGGATTAACCCCATAAGCCCATAAATCAATCTTGGCCCATTAGGCCCAATTGAACTTTAAAGGTTCATTAAGTCGCATTTGGGCTTTATGGTTAAGGTTTTGGGCCCAATTGGATCCAATCCATTTGGCCTAAACCCAACTTGATAAAATCAAGCCCAATAGGCCCAAATACAACATTAAAGTCCAATTTCCAAAATTAGGCCCAATAATTAAATATACAAAATCCAATTTCATATTCAATTAAACTAAAGTGTATTACATGATTAATCAACTAAATCAACATTTCTAAAACACTAAATTAGTCCAATTAATCATACTCAATTCATTATTATATGTCCAACACACAAATTGAAAAATCAAACCCATTTACATGCTACAAAGCTCTCGGCCAAGGAGGGATTTTGTGTCCGATTCGGTTTCAATCCAATCGAACCCACAATCGACATTAAATCACCATCCAATTTGATTTCATACACATCCAATGTCATAAAATCAAAAAATACCAAGACATTAAGGGCATACACATTCGGCCAACACAAGCATTTGGGGATTTATGTTCAATTCAAAATTCAATCCAATTGACTTCAAATTAACATCATCCAACATCATTTTACACCCATCAATGAATCAAAATGAAAAAATTCCAAATTTCCAAATATCCATCACATTCGGCCAAGGTAAGTATTTGGGGATTTTTATCCAATTCAAATTAAATCCAATTCAATCTCAACTCAAACATCATCTACATCATATAACCTCATCCAATGAATTAAAATGAAAAAATCCAGATTTCCAAATATCCATCACATTCGGCCAACATAAGATTTGGGTTTTTTTTGTCCAATTCAAAGTACTATCCAATTGACCTCAATTAACATCAAAACATTATGATGATTCCAATCATCTAATAATCAAAAACAAAATTTAAGAACCCAAAATCATAAAGCATTCGGCCAAGGTCATCAATTTGGGAAAATAATTCCAAATCATTTTTCAACAAATTGGTCCAGCCAAAATGAAATTAAACATGTTATAAGCATACTTAAACAATCAATTTATTCAAATCATGCTCAACAAACATTTACCCAAATTTTAAGCCCTAAAATTTCATGCTTGAACCTATAGCTCTTGATGCCATTGTTGGTATTAATCTAGGTCCCAAGATCAAACAAGACATGAAATACATGTGTGAATACATCAATGGAGGTAGCGGAATACTCAACATCGATCGGTTGAGTCGATTTGAAGACGAAAGAAGCCACTTGCTCACTGCCAAGGACGCCCACTGCATGCAGTTAACTGCCTTCCATCTTCTGTTTTTGAGCTGCGAAATGGAGCTCCGAACTTCGTCGGACGGATCCCGGCTCATGGTCGAACCTCCCTACCACCTTCGCAAGACACGTAAGTGTGCTAGCACTTGAATTTTCACCATGAAAACCCACTCTTGCTTCCCTAAAACTCACGGTATTTTTGGTTCAAAACCAGTGAAGAAAAGAAACGGTTTTGACGTGAGGAGAAGAGAGAAAATGAGAGAGATAAAAGTGTGACTTGTTACCAAAAAGTGTAAAGCCTTTTTCTTTTTATATTTTCCAAAATAAAATGATTTATCTTTTTGCTTTAATTCAAAATTAAGCAAAAAGTTGGAGCCAAAAACATAAAGTTTTCCCTCCAAAAGCTTTTAACACTTTTGTCAACTTTAAGTCATATCAACTTTAATAAAGTGACATGTCTTTGACGCTTGATGCGACTTGCGTCACCGCACTCGAATTTGAAATACGAATGCGTTCGCAATCACACCCGGGCTCGGGTTCGTTAATTCCAAATTAACGATTTTTCCGTCGCGTCGTAATTAAATGATTACGCCTAGCGAATTCATTATTCACGTCGCTAACGAATTAATTCTAAATTAATTCGTTCGCCCGAATTAAAATCTAATTTTAATTCCGCGTCGAAATCTAATTTCATTTAATATATCGAATATATTAATTAATCGATTAATTCCAAATTAATCGTTATCTCTCTCTAGACGATATTTTATCCTAGATAAAATATCTCCGTAATTAATCCTAGATTAATTTTCTCTCTCTTCTATATAATCCCAGATTATACAAGAGTGCGAGTTGTGCGTCATCGGTGGATTATCGGGAAGCGACCCATGAGATCTCCGGATAGGTTGGCAGTAAATACGGTCGTCGGAGTATCCGAATCACGTACGTACCAAGTACTACGTTCTACCGATTTACGAGACAAGGTCGACTCCTAGCAAAGCACCAAGTCTTCCCAATTTTCCGGACATATCCATTTAAGAATATCAAAGATCTGTTATCAAGCGTAGTATACTAATGTATTGTTCATATCGGCCCAGTATCGGATAGTCACGTGCTAGGGCTGGGGTTGGATAAGTGTCTGCCCCGTCCGAAGCACATATCGGATGTCTAGTAACATAGTCTCTATAATCGGATAGTTATGACCTGGTCACAATATCCCGATTGGTTGCGCAACACTCAAGAGCACTAGTACCGTATCCTGCGTGACATCATCTCCACTATGACTGAAGTGATACTTCCGTCTCGACATCACACCCAATACACTACGACTCTCTGATAAACCCAGAAGTGGTGTACGCAGAACCGGTTAAAGCCTGTACCACCAAGACCAAAGTTTATCGATTATCGTAAGTATTAGCGATGCAAGTCTCAGTTAAGACTATACACACCTACCTTGATTTCGGCCTCCCATAGACACATAATCATAATACCAATGGGATTCCAAGGGGTCTATCCAGAGCGAAGCTGTTTCCCGTACCATCGGTGAAACACGACCTCCTATCGCACTTGCATAAGTATCCAATACTTATATATATATGAGAACTATGCCGTTGTGCCCTCATAATGCACACAAGTGCAATACTAGCCTATTCTGCATTATCGATGTCCAGTCTCGATAATACTACGGCTAGGGATATTTAATGATCAATCCTTCGGGGACTGATACTGTCTCATATCATTCTCAGTCCAGGAACTAATCATAGGGACCTCTCTTCATTTTATATATATATATCTATGGTGATCTAATCACAAATGATGAGAGTGCAATTTCCTTGTCACATAGTTAATTTGCTACAACAACACAATGATATGTGCAAATAGTGACGCTATGGGTCATTTTGTCCAACAGTTGGTGTTTTGGAAATGTTAATTGGGTAATTAATTGTGTTATACATTTTGTGTAATTAAATTGGGAATTTGGAATTTGGTAATTTAATTAATTGGGCCTATTTGTTAAATTGGGCTTGAATGTTGTTATTGGGCTTATTGGGCTTGGTTGTACCAAAATGAGTTTAAGCTAAATTGGTTGGATCCAATTAGGCCCAAAACTGCTTCCATAAAGCCCAAATGCGAATAATGGACCTTTAAAGTTTAATTGGGCATAATGGGCCTAAATTGATTTCTGGGCTTATAGGGTAACTCCCGGATTGGACTTTGGTTATTGGGTTCGACCCGAGTTGACCAAAAGTCCACGCCTTAAAGAAATTAATTAAAAGTCCATTGGAATTTAATTAAATTGATGTTGGACGATAATCGGGCTTTGAGACCCGTAACGATTAAATTTGGAATTTAAATCCTAAAGGTTTATTAATAAAGTGTAATATTTAATTTCGAATTAAATAGCGAGTTAGTATTAAATACAAATTGAATTGGATTTAATTATGTAGTTTATTTAATTCTAGAATTAGTACTTTTAGTACTTATTCACAAAACGAGTTTGACTCGTGCAAAATCAAATCGTTGTTTGAACATTGGATGGTCACTAATATTAGATTAATTAATTTGATTAGATTGATTGATAGCATGCTTATGTGAATACATGGTTGCGATACATGAATAATGTATATCAGATGGATATTAGATGGGTGGGACAATTTTAGAAATTGTTGTAATAAATTGGATTTATTAATTGGACCTGCGTGTCCAGCCTTATTACCTCATTTCTCAATGTATTTCTCTTCTCACCTATTCCCCTAAATGTAAATGAGGTTTCTTTAGAAGTGTAGTGTAACGGGTAGAAGTAATACATGTGCTAGCGGGAGAGGAAATGGAGAGATTTGATCTAGGATCAATGTGTAAAGTATCCATCCGCATATCATTATTATTTTATTATACGCGCTTTATTATGTGTTTAGAATGCATGTTTAAGGGTGTATGATGATGAGACCTTAACAAAGATAATAAATTGGTTGCCAATTTGCACGCGAAAAACCCTCACAAATATTAAGCGTTTTTCCTTCAATTGAGTGATTCTTACTCAAGATCCGAGACTGGCATTGGCTTATTGGCCAAAGTCAAGGCCTTTCTCCATCGAGGATGTGTTTGAATCACGAAGGCTTTGTTCCATATTGGTGTCTTGTCTAAGTTGTGGTTTGTTGGCCAAAGTCAAGACCACTTCTTGTCCATCGACATTGATTACGAAGCTTTCCATGGTCAATGGGTCGAGCTTAACTGGGATAACTAAGTTTGTTGTGCCAAAGCCAAGGCTTAGTTGATTCAGAGGAAAAAGGTTAGGCAATATATTGGATATATTGGCATATATAAGATATATGTTTCGGACTTGGATGTCCCCCTACTGGATCTAGGAATTGGATTGGATCCAATTGATCTTAGAGATCTACCTAGTTAATTATCATACAATTTGTTGGCCAAAGTCATGATTGTACGATATTTAACGGGATCCTAGCCCGCTAGGAAACACGGTTTCCGGAGTACTCGACAGAGGGTTAGAGGCTCGCCGAAAAATTGAGGGAGGCAAGAATTGAATTTGAAATATTCGTTTAATTACTTGCCATACGCGCTCATTCAAATATCATTCGTCAAATTAATTAAATGTTAGTTGGACTAATATTTAAAATATTGTTTTAATATAATAGTTGGACTGTATTCAAACAATTCATTTATAGTTGATTTTATAATTGGATTAAGTAATCAATATAATTGATTTTAATCTATTAATTATAGTTGATTAAATAGTTGGACTATAATAATCATTATAATAAATAGTACCGAAATCGTTGATTAAATAGTTGGACTATTAGAATCAAGATAAAATAGAAAGATTGACATTTAAAACATAATCTTGGGGAAAATGTATTTAATGGTTTAATTTTCAAATTGGGAATAATTTCAGGATGGTCCTGGAACTAATAAGTTACTTTTTATTTGATAAAATAACATATTAGGCCTAAGCCTGGAGTTAAACAAATAGTCGAGCATAATCTTTGGAAGATTTATGTAATGATAACTTTAGTGCTTAATCCATTAAGCTTGTCGCAGTAGACTTCTTAATTTCTGAATCAGAACTAAGGATTAGATCATTAAAGTATGATAATGAAATTGAAGGATCTTCATAGATCTATTATTAGATATAGAAGTCTAATTGCAATAAAATAATTCTTGGAGAGTTAATGACTATTCTCAGGAGACAAAGTCAAAATTTGCAATAAGACAAGTAGCACAAGGTGCACCTTACTTCGATATTCTAGAAGGCCAAGGCTTGGCCAAAGGCTTCTGGAATATTAAAAGGGCAAAGGTAAAATCATTATAATCTTCTGGGAAGATAAAGACATATCCCAAAATGTCTGCCTAAATTGTGGCAAACGGGATCGCGAAAGCGTGACTGCCGTTTGGACAAAGCAGACATAAAGGAATTGAAGTCGAGCAAGGCTTTGACTTCACATATGTTTGTCAACATTATGTTCATTACTAGTATTAAAATTGGATTTTAAATACTTAGTGTGGTACATAATATGTACTGATGTACATAATCTCTTTAAACAGGTTATTGACTTCAGTAGAGATTTATCTGCGAATTGAAAACGGGACGAAAGTCGTTGTTTTAACCATAGATACCTAAGTTAGGAACTACCTTCGGGTGTGTACTTAAATTAGGAAACTGTTATAATGTAACTAGTTTGACTAGAAACATTATCTCTCTATCACCAGGTATAACCTGCGCGGATGTACCTTTATATTCTTGAACACTAAAGTGTTTTATTATATAAAGATGATATTAAGATAACACATTAGATGTGAATATCAACATTTATATTTTGAATATAAATAAATCTCAAATATATAAATGACAAACAAATAGCTCAAACTGATTTGATCAGAAGAAACTAAATGTGGCATTGATGTCTGTGACACAATAAACAAGAGTCGTATATCCGCACTTTTGAAGAGTGCATACTAGTACAATTTGATTCTAATCAAATAAAGTCTATGAATCTAGTTTATTGAGTAAAGTGCCTAAAACACTATTACTTGGTAAAAGTGTAAATGCCACCATTCTGATAGCCTTAGTTCATAGTGAAGCAAGTGGGCCCTTGTCTAACTAGGCTAGAGGTGGATATGAATATTTCGTGACCTTTACGGATGTGGCATCGCGTTATGGTTATGTGTTTCTTTTGAAGAACACAAATCGAAAACTTTTAAAGTTTCGACACGAAATAGACATACAGATCGGCTAAAGCATTAAAAATTCACGGTTAGACCGTAATGGAAAATACTTGAGCAATAAGTTTATAATATACTTGAAAGAGTATAGTATTCTTTCAATGAGGACTCCTCCCAGAACAAGTCAATTTGACGGTGTGTCCGAACGGATAAACCGAATTATGTAAACATGATAAGGCTAATCGTGAGTCGCTATGAGCTACCATTTCCTTCAACGGATAAACATTAACAGTGCAGAACTTATTTAGAATAAGGTTCCATAAATATCTGTTTGACAGACTTCATATTAGATATGAATAGGAAAGAAACCAGGTATCTCATTCCTGAAGGTTTGGGTATGCTAATGTTTGGATGATACCAAACTAAAACCCAAATTGGATAAGTGCCAAATTGTAGGCTATCCTAGGGATATTAAAGTATAATACTTATACAACTCACAAGAGAACAATGTAATTGTTGCTCACCATGCGGTTTTCCTAAGAGGAATACCTATATGCAGTGGTAAGTGGGAAGATAGTAAAACTCGATGAAAATCGGAGTAACACTATTCCTAGCACCGATTCCTAATGGAACACAAATAGTTCATCAAGGATGAAACTATACCAGTAATCTTCGAATACACAAGAACCGCGTATGTTGGAGAGATTCAGAAAACAACCTGGGTATGGGTTTCTGATCTCACCTCATGAAGATGTCTATCTTATTGAGGAATACCAACTGACTACGTATAAGGAAATGATACAAGGTATCGACTCCCTAATTATGGCAAAGTGCCATGAATCCGAAATGGATTACATGTATATCAACAAGTTTGGATACTAGATGATGTACCGCAAGGCATTTACCTATTGGTACTTATAAGTCTTCAAGGAAGACATACATTGATGGCAACATACCCACGTATAAAGCTAGGCTTTTAGACGGAAAGGTATCATTATCAACATTGTGTCGATTACGATTCAACATTTTACCTGTTGCCACGGTAAATCCATTTGGATAATGCTTGCTAATGCTGCATGTTTCATTTATGAAATATGTCAGCTAAACGGGAAAATTGCTTTCCTGAAAAGGAAACCTTTTGGAGGATGTTTAAAACATCCTGATGATTTTGTCGTACCAAAACTAGCAAACAAGGTTTGTAAGTTATTTGATCCATGTTTGGATTGAAGCAAGCATTATGTTCTTAGAATTATCGTTTTGATGTAATCAAAATGGTGTATGATTTAATTCAAAACGAAATGATTCTTGTGTATATAAGGAGGTTAGTGGGAGCGCACTGACAATCGATGTCCTATAAAATAATGATAATATGTCATTTCTTGGAAATGATATTCCCATAAAAACAATCGGTGAAAGCTTGGCTTTCGAGAAAACTCTCCGAGAACTCATACATTGAAAAATGTACGCGACCTGGTGTCTCATACGCTTTGAGCATATGGATTCACAATCAGGCCAATCCAAGTGATAATCACTGGATTGATGTTAAGAACATCCGTTAGTATCTTAGAGAACTAAGGATGTTGTCTTAAACTATGGAGAATGAGAACTTGAAGTGACTGGGATCACTACTATAAGTTTCCAAACTGATAAAACGACTATAAGTTGCAAACGGTACTATACGGTTTGAAAACGGTATAGTGAGCTGGAAATATTCCAAGCAAGATATTGTTACCGTATAAACAACAACTTCGAGTTATTGCTGCAGCTGAGACAGCAATAGAAGCCATTTGGGTCGATAATAATCTAATTTGATTAGATATAGTTCTGTTAGCAGCTGAGCTAGGCATCAGCATAAGCTAAAGAATTATTGGTCTCATCAACGATCCAGATACATACTTCGATATTCATCTGATTCGTTCGGATCATACATCGTGGCGATGTGATGATCGATAAATCGCATCAGATGATAATCAAGCAAATCCACTGACGAAAGACCTTCTCAGCAGTTTGAGCCAACCGTACATAGTTCGGGTGTAAGACACTCGAGTAACTGGCTATAGGCCAAGTGGGAGATTGTTGGACAATTATGACCCATAACGTCACTATTTGTACAGATCATGGTGTTGTTGTACAAATTAACTATGTGAAAAAGGAGATTGCTCTCTTATCATTTGTGATTAGATCACCAAGATGTATAAATGATAGGAGGTCCTTATGATTTGTTCCTGGATTGAGAATGATATGAGACAGTATCAGTCCATGAAGGATAAATCATCAAATATCCCTAGTCAGAGTATTATCGAGATTGGACATCGATAAATTCCTAAAAGACTAGTATTACACTTGTTCGCGTTGTGAGGGCGCAACGGCATAGTTCTCATATATTTAGGTATATGATACTCATGCAAGTGTAATAGGAGGTTGTGTTTTACCGATGGTACGGGAAACATCTTCGCTCTGGATAGACCCCATCAAAATTCCATTGGTAGTATTACTATGTGTCTATGGAAGTCCGAAATCAGGGTAGGTGTATTTGGTCTTAACTTGAGACTTGCACCGCTAAAACTTACGATAATCAATATACTTTGGTTTTGGTCGTCTAGGGCTTTATTCGGTTTCTGTGTACGCCTCTTCTGGGTATATCGATAATCGTACAGTGTTGGGTGTGATGTCAAGACGGAAGTATCACTCCATTCATAGTGGAGATGATGGTCACGTAGGAAACGGGACTGGTTCTCTTAAATGCTGCTGCAACTATCGGATATTATGACAAGGTCATGTATATCCGATTAAAGATACTAGTTACCAGACATCTGATATGTGCTTCGTACGGAGCAGACACAATTCCAGCCCCAAGCCTAGCACGTGATCATCCGATACTGGATCAACATACACAATACTACGTATACTACGCCTGATATAGATCCTTTATTCCTGTAAGGATATTTCTGGAGAATTGGGTAGGCATGGTGTTTTTCTAGAAGCCAACCTTGTCTTGTAAATCGGTATAAGCGTAGTACTAGGTACTTACGTGTTCGGATATTCCGACGACCGAATTTACTTCCAACATATCTGGGGATCTCATGGGTCACTTCCCGAAAATTCACCGATGACGTATGACTCGCACTTTAATTAATCTGGGATTAATAAGATGAGAGAGAAAATTAATCTGGGATTAATTACAGAGATATTTTATCTGGGATAAAATATCAATTAAGAGAGATAACGATTAATTTAGAATTAATCGATAAATTAATATATTGGATATATTAAACGAAATTGGATTTCGACGCGGAATTAAAATCAGATTTTAATTCGGGCAAACGAGTTAATTTATAATTAATTCGTTAGCGACTTGAATAGTGATTTCGCTATGCATAATCATTTAATTACGTCGCAACAGAAAATTCGTTAATTTGGAATTAGCGAACCCGAGCCCGGGATTGTTTGCGAGCGCATTCGTATTTCGAATTCAAGTGCGGCACACAAGTCAAATCAAGCGTCAAATCATTAGTCACATCAAGCGTCAAATCGCATGTCACTTTGATTGATGTGACAATTAATTGATTGATTGATGTGAGTTGATGGAAGTTGATGGCAAGCATTTAATGCTATTTTGGAGCCAAAATTGGTGTGTTGACTTTTGGAAAGCTTTTACACAATTTTTGGTATATGTTTATTTTTATTTTGGAAATCGAATAATCTAAGATACACAACTTCATTCTCTCTCTCTTAGCTTAAGAATTTGGAGACAATTTTCTTCTCTCTCACACACGGTCTTGGACCATTTCTTCACTGGTTTTCTGCCCAGAAACCGTGAGTAAGGGAAGCTAAAGTTTGATGACTTTGCGGAAAAATCATCAAGAGCTAGCACTCCGAGAGACATGCGAAGGTGATATGGAAGTCCACCCACGAGCTTGGAATCATCTCACAAAGCTTGGAGCTTTCATGGAGGAAGATGAAGACCGAAAATGGTGATGATAGAAACTGAACTGCCGTGACCATGACAGTGAGCAGAATTCGTTTTGTTCGTTGCCGCGTCCCTTAACCGATCGATGTGAGTATTCCGCAACTTCCTCGTTGTTATTCAAACTTGTTTCATGCTTGTTTAATGATCTTGGGACCTTAGAGAATCCAACAATTGGGTAGAAGTAAGTTTTGTGCTAGCGGGAGAGAGGAAAGGGAGAGATTTGTTTTAGGAACAAGTGTTTTAAATATCCATCCGCATATCATTATTATTTTATTTATACGCGCCTTATTATGTTTTTAGAATGCATGTTTAATGGTGTATGATGATGAGACCTTAATAAAGATAATTAATTGGTTGCCAATTACGCGAAAAACCCTCAAAATATATTAAGCGTTTTTCATTCGATGAATGATTCATTCTCAAGATCCAAGATTGGAATTGGTTTGTTTGCCAAAGTCAAGACTTTGTCCATCCATGCGGATTGCGGTGTTTGAATCATGAAGGCTTTGTTCCATATCGGTGTCTTGTCCAAGTTGTGATTTGTTGGCCAAAGTCAAGATCACTTCTTGTCCATCGACATCGATTACGAAGCTTTCCAAAGTCAATGGGTCCCGCTTAACTGGAATCATAAAGTTTGTTGTGTCAAAGCCAAGGCTTAATTGATTCAGAGGAAAAAGGTTAGGGAATATATTGGATATATTGGCATACATAAGATATATGTTTCGGACTTGGATGTCCACCTACTGGATCTAGGAATTGGATGGGATCCAATTGATCGTAGAGATCTACCTAGTTAATTATCATACAACTTGTTGGCCAAAGTCAAGATTGTGTGTTATTTAACGGGATCCTAGCCTATTAGGAAACAAGGTTTCCCCAGTACTCAATAGTGGGTTAGAGGCTCACCGAAAAATAGTGGGAGTCAAGTATTAAATTTGCAAATTCGTTCAGATACTTGCCAATATGCGCTCATTTCAAATTTTTCGTCATCAAATTAATATATTAGTTGGACTAATATTTAATCGTTGTTTTAATTAAATAGTTGGACTGTATTCAAACTACTTCAATTATAGTTGATTATATAATTGGATTATAGTAATCAATATATTTGAATTTAAACCAATTAAATTATAGTTGATTATATTGTTAGACTATAGTAATCATTATAATAAATAGTACCTAAAATCATTGATTTGATAGTTAGACTATTGCAATCAAGATAAATGAAAGATTAGCGTTTAGAACATAATCCTGTGAGAATTTTTTTTTTAAACGGCTTTAATTTTCAGACTGGGAATAAAATCTCATGATAGTCCTGGGGACCGAGAAGTTACTTTATTTGATAGAGTGACGTCTCGAGCCTAAGCCCGGAGTTGAGAAAATAGTAGAACATGATATTTGGAATATTCATGTGATGATAACTTTAGTGCTTAATCTGTTATCCTTGCCGCAAAGACTCATTAATTTCTTAGTCAGAACTAAGGATTAGATCCTTATAATATGATATTGAAATTAAAGGATCTTCATAGATCTATCCTTAGATCTTAGAAGTACAAATTGCATTAGAAAACTCTTGGAGAGTTAATGGCTATACTCAAGGAGACAAAGCCAGAGTTTGCAATAGGGCAAGAAGCGCAAGGCGCATCTTACTTCGACATCCCAGAAGGCCAAGGCTTGGCCAAAGGCTTATGGGGTGTGGAAAAGGGGCAAAGGCAAAATCATTATAATCTTTTGGGAAGACATATAACATATCCCAAAATGTCTGCCTAAACTGTGGCAAACGGGGTCACTGGAAGCGTGACTGCCGTATGGACAAGGCAGATATGAAGGAATTGAAGACGGGCAAGACTCCGACTTCAAATGTGTTTGTCATCAACATGTTCACTACTAGTATTAAAATTGGATTTTAGGTATTGGATGTGGTACATAAATATACGTACTGGAGTACAGAATCTGCTGATAAGTAGGATACTGACTTCAGTTGAGATTTATCTACGAGTCAGAAAGGGGATGGCAGTCGCTGTTTTAACCGTAGAAACCTAATTTAGGAACTACCCTTCAGGTATGTACTTAAATTAGGAAATTGTTAGAATGTAACTAGTTTGACTAGAAACATTATCTCTATATCAGGGTTTAACCCGTTGCGGGTATACCTTTATATTCTAGAACACTAAAGTGTTTTATTTTATAAAGATGATGTTTGAGATAAACACATATTAGATGTAAATAACAGTATTTATATTTTGAATATAAATAAATCTCAAACATATAACAGGACAAACAAAAATAGCTCAAACTGAATTAATCAGATGAGACTTATTTGTGGCATTGTTGTCTGGGACACATTAAACAAGACTCGTATATCCACACTTTTGAAGAGTGGATACTAGGATGGATTTGATTATATTCAAATAATGTCTACGAATCTAGTTTATTAGGCAAAGTGCCTAAAATACCTTTTACTTGGTAAAAGTGTAAGTGCCACCGATCTGTTAGCCCTCGTTCATAGTGACGTAAGTGGGCCCATATCTAGCTAGGCTAGTGGTGGATATGAACACTTCGTAACCTTTACGGATGTGGCATCGCGTTATATTTATGTGTTTCTATTGAAACACGAATCGGAAACTTTTGATAATTCAAAGAGTTTCAACACAAAGTTGACAGACAGATCGGCTAAAGTGTTAAAACATCATGATTAGAGCATGATGGAAAATACTTAAGCAATAAGTTTCTCAAATAATTGAAAGAGTAGTATTCTTTCATAGTGGACTCCTCCCGGAACACCTCAATTGAGCGGTGTGTCCGAACGGAGAAACCGAACCTTGTTGGACATAGTAAGGTTAATCATGAGTCGCTCTGAGCTACCATTTTCCTTATAGGGATACACATTAAACAGTGCAATACTTATTTTTAATAAGGTTCCATGAAAATTCTTTTAGACAGACTTCATATTAGATATGAACAGGAAAGAAACCGGGTTTTCTCATTCCTGAAGATTTGGGAATTCTGGGGATATGTTGGATGATACAAACTAGAACCCAAATCGGATAAGTGCCTAAATTGTAGGTTATCTTAGGGTAACCATAGTATAGTACTTATACAACTCACATAGAGAAACAATGTAATTGTTGCTCGCCATGCGGTTTTCCTAAGAGGAATACCTATATGCAGTGGTAAGTGGGAGGAAAGTAAAACTCGATGAAAATCGAAGTAATACTATTCCAGCACCGATTCCTTAATGGAACACAAATAGTTCATCAAGGATGAAACTATACCAATAATCTTCGAATACACAAGAACCGCGCAAGTCGGAGAGAGTCAGAAAACAACCTGGGAGGTATGGGTTTCTGATCTCACCTCGTAAAGATGTCAATCTTATTGAGGAATACGAACTAACTACGTATGAGGAAGTAATACAAGGTATTGACTCCCTATTATGGCAAAGTGCCATGAAGTCCGAAATGGATTCCATGCATACCAACCAAGTTTAGACACTGGTTGTTGTACCGGAAGGCATTGTGCCTATTGGTACTATATAGGTCTTCAAGGAAGACATACATGGAAGGCAACATACCAACGTACTAAGCTGGGCTTGTAGCGAAAATGTATCGTTATCAATATTGTGTCGATTACGACGAAACCTTTTACTCGTTGCCATGGTTAAATCCATTTGGATAATGCTTGCCAAAGCTGCATGTTTCATTTATGAAATATGGCAGCTGAACGTCAAAATCGCTTTCCTTAAAAGGAAACCTTTTGGAGGATGTTTACAACATCACGACAGTTTTGTCGTACCAAAACAAGCAAACAAGGTTTCCAAGTTAATTCAATCCATTGATGGATTGAAGCAAGCATAACGTTCTTGGAATTATCGTTTTGATGTAATCATAATGGTATATGATTTAATTCAAAACGAAAATGATTCTTATGTATATAAGAGGGTTAGTGGGAGCGCACTGAAAGTGACTGTCCTAAATAGTGATATATCATTTCTTGGAAATGACATTCCCATAATAAGATCGGTGAAAGCTTGGCTTTCATGAAAATTCTCCATAGAATTCTTGGGAGAGACAACCTTTATTCTAGGAATAAAGATCTACTTGGATAGATCTAAAAGTTGTTAGCACTTTCCGAGAACCCGTACATTGAAACATATGTACGCGACCTGATGTCTCATATACTTTGAGCATATGGAGTCACAATCAGGCCAATTCATGTGATAGTCACTGGATTGATGTTAAGAACATCCTTAAGTATCTTAGATAATCTAAGGATGCTTTCTTAAGCTATGGAGAAGGAGAACTTGAAGTGACTGAGTTCATTGTTGCAAGTTTCCTAACCGATAATAACGACTATAAGTCGTAATAGCGGTACTATATAGTTTGAATAACGGAACAGTGAGCTGGAAATCTTCCAAGCAAGATACTATTACCGAATAAACAACAAAAATAGAATATTGATGCAGCTGAGGCAGCAATAGAATCCATTTGGGTCTTAATAATCCTAATTAGATTAGGAGTAGTTCTGTTAGCAGCTGAGCTAGGCTACAGCAAAGAATTAATAGGTCTCATCAACGATCCAGATATATACTTCAGATATTCATCTGATTCATTCGGATCTTACATCGTGGCGATGTGATGATCGAATAAATCGCATCAGATGATAACACTGCAAATCCGCTAACGAAAGCATTTTCTCAGCAGAAGTTTGAGCGAACCGTACATAGTTCGGGTGTATGACACTTGAGTTATTGGCTATAGGCCAAGTGGGAGATTGTTGGACAATTATGCCCATAACATAACTATTTATGCAGATCATGGTGTTGTTGTACAAATTAACTATGTGACAAAGGAAATTGCTCTTTTATCATTTGTAATTAGATTACCAAGATATATAAATGATAAAAGGTCATTATGATTAGTTCCGGATTGAGATGATATGAGATAGTATCAATCCACGAAGGTTTAATCATTAAATATCCCTAGTCGTAGTATTATCGAGATTGGACATCGATAATGTAGAATAGACTAGTATTACACTTGTGCGCGTTGTGTGAGCATAACGACATAGTTCTCATTTATTTGGGTATTGGATACTCATGCAAGTGTAATAGGAGGTTATGTTTACTGATGGTACGGAAAAAGCTTCGCTCTGGATAGAACCCTCAGAATTCCATTGGTAGTATAACTATGTGTCTATGGAAGTCCGAATCAAGGTAGGTGTATTTGGTCTTAACCTGAGACTTGCACCGCTAATACTTGCGACAATCAATATACTTTGGTTTTGGTCGTTGTAGGCATTGCATTTTTGCATACCAGCCCGAGGATGAGCCTCCGATGGAGGCACTACCTTTTTTAGTTGCGGAAGTCGCGGAAAGCGGTCGTCGGAAGGGAAAAGTCAAAAATTGACATTTTGTGGATTTTATTCGCTCGTTTTGCTTCGGGTTCGTCGTCGCCTTTTCCATTTCAAAATCATCCTTCGCTCGGAACCTTTTCCTCGCTCTTTCTCACACGTATTCTCTCTCTCTAACTTTCCATGCTTGTGACCCTTCAACTTCCATGCAAATTAAAATTCACCAACCAATTAAATTAATTTGAATTAAATTAAATCATTAAAAATTACCAACCAATTAAATAATAACTTTAACATAAATAACGGATAACTAAAACACAAAATAAAATACACCCTTCGCACATTCCATACACACACATAAATTAACAACTTAATTAAACCAAATTAATTTCCCCACTTTGTCCCCATATTCGGCCATCACCATGCATCCCACTCTCCATTTCTTTTTTATTTTATTTTCAAAACAATAATATGCCTTACGTGCCATTATCAAGACAAACCCATTCCAACCCATGCACCTTCCTTTTAACTCCAAACACTAACCAACAAAAGCCCCCATGTGAAGCCCCATCACCACCCATACACTGCCACACATCTCTTCAAACAAACAAACACAACAAACCCCCCATTCCACCAAACACAAAACAACAAATGAACAAAACTCTCACACCCCATACTACACCTTATCACAGCTCTCGACATTCGAGTCCACCACTCACGCCATTGCACTCCAACAGCCCTTAGCTATTGACGCACCCTTTCAACATAAAAAAAAGGCACACTGCAACCTCTCCAATGGACGAAAAATAACACACTGCAAAGCCTTGTTCTGGCCATGAAACACACCACACGCAGACGTGAACCCACACAGCCATGAAACCCTAAACAACCTCACGCCAACATAGTCCTCCTCACGCACATGAAACCCTAGCCACTGCCCAATGCCGAGACTTAGATCAACAGCTCACCTTCATCAACGACATGATCCATGAAGCCATCCTTCGCGTCCTTGACTCTGCACATCCATCACCTTGAAACCCCTTATCCTAGAACCTCCATTTTCACGGCCTCACACCATGATAACACCCTAAAATCTTCAACACGTCTTCTGCTTCTCAAGCCATGACCACCGAGCAAACTCACACATTCACGTCCAGATTCACGTGCAGCCTTAGACCCTCACGCTCAACGCATCTGCTCCCCTGAACTAATCACATGAAACCATGCTACGAGTACTCCAAGCCGAGCTGCACACACTCCATATGCCCTTAACTGCCAAGCCGAGAGCTGCACCAAACACCTCCAGCCACTGCACCATTCACTGCCGAGACCAACAACCCTTCATCAATTAGCCTTGATCACCCCTACTGCCAAGACCAAATCACATCACTGCCGAGCACACCACAATTTCTATGCAACCCACTGCACTGCCCGTGCACCATCAAACCCACGTGAAGTAACCTCACGCCAACAGCCCATCACATGCACACACTATTTACCATAAACTGTCCTAACCGAGCCATAATTGCCACTGAAACCCTAGCCTTGACAGCCCAAAAAACCGTGAGGAATAACCCTCCAAACCCACGTAAGAATCAACCCGAAACCGAGCCAAAATAATTCCTTGAAACCCTAACCGAATACCTGTAATTGATGGTCCATTTGCATGAGAAATGCACACGTGAAAACGTGGTCAAACCGCGACCAAAATTGACGTAAGGATAATTTAAGAGAGAGAAAGAAAATTTGAGTTGGAAACAGAGAGAACAGCGAGTGAAAATAACAGAAAAGTACAGAAAAATGACGAGTGAAAATAACGAGTGAAACAGTGAAAACGGCGAATTGAAACTGTGAGAATACAGATAAAACAGTAAACTGTAACTGCGGGTGAAAACAGCAAAAACGGCAGAAACAGCGGATCCGTTGAAAACAGACAAAATAGCAGAAACAGCGAACCCGGATAAAACAGCGGAAAAGCGGACATTGAGAACAGTGGAATGATAACCCTTCCGGCACCGCGGAACGCACTCCCGGATAGCGACTAAAAGGTAAGACCTGAGGGCACCTATTTTATTTATCATCATTTATTTCTTAGTTAATTTGTATTTTTATTCACATGAAATAATGAATTAGAAATCATGTGTTTAGCTTGAATAGTTAGTTTGGCATGTTGTTTGGAATTCGTTCGCATGAAATAATGATTAGTATGTAATGTGATTACGGATGAATGGAATATGTGATCTTCTTGCGTTATATCGGATGGAAACCCGGACGTAAATTCCGTAGCCGATTCCGAATGGACGGTAGTGCGGTCTGCACTCGGGATACAATGCCACGTACCACTTAAGATACACATATCTCGTCTCATCCAAATTTTTATTTGAGCATGTTATAGCCTTTAGGTTATTCGTTTATTATTTAAAGCATGATTTAGTTTAGTTTGTTAAAGCATATTTAGGTTGTCCTTTATGCATGTTATTAGTTTATGATGTGTTTGGGTAATGATTTATACATGTTAATGTAATGATTCAATGTGCTCGTTGTGTTATATTGCGTGGAATTATTTGGATGAAAGCATGTTAGATCTAAGTACCCTTGAGCATGCATGCTAAGTAGACTTGGTTAATATTGCACAAATCACAAACATTACAAGTGACATAAAGTAAGAGACCATTCCGAACCCAACGGTTGAGGTCTTCTCCTGCGAGGGGTGAGTGCGGCCTTAAATCTTTGTCCCGGTTCACACCGGGTGGCGACTCCATGTTATTTTGTACTTCTCAACTAGGCCGCGAGCCTAGGACAGCGTCGCCCAGCTCCTGTTGTCTACAGTCTGGCGACTCCACTGGGGATATAGAGATTGGCTCCGAAATGATATCTTGTAATGTTTGTGATTTGTGTTTTAATTAATCATGACTACTGTGTTTATGCCTGTGTTTTAGACTGTTGTCATTTGTGTTTATGTTTGTTTTTTGGACTGTTGTCATTTGGATTTATTTGGACTATTTGTTAAAAGATATGAACTCGTTTTCATTTAAATCGGGACAAGTTCATGTCCTTTTGACAATTAGGTCAAAATTTCTGAAATACCGATGGGCCAGTTTGTTTTTTGTTTTTGTTTGGACCGTTGTCATTTGGATTTATTTGGACTCTTTGTTAAAAGATATGAACTCGTTTTCGTTTAAATCGGGACAAGTTCATGTCCTTTTGACAATTAGGCCGAAATTTATGAAATGACGGTGGGCCAGTTTGTGTTTGGGCCTTTTATCATTCGAAGTTGTTTAGCCGTGTTATCGCAAAAGTGTAAACTTGTTGGCCTTTTCAACTGGAACAAGTTTGCACCGCGCATGATGTGATTGAATACTTTAAAATGATAACAGGCCAATTAGCGTGAATCATTTTATGAGTTTATTTATTTCTGTACATCATACATTATATTTCATGCATTCATGCATCATGTTAACCCTTTTTGTCTTAAAAGCCATCATAGACTCCCGCTGGGTTAGGAGAAGAAGGAAAATATGTCAATGGGTCATCAATCAGAATAAGTGAGTCAGTCAACGAAGAATCCCACCTGGATCAATTGGAAGCCAAGGTAGCCGAGATTGTTGAGCAGTTACAAGTCCTGAACAATGATGCGACCAGTTTGACCGTGCCTTGTACAGCCAGTAACAGAAACGTGTGCAACCAGAATAAAGAGATCACTGGAAAACCTTCAAAGACTGAGCCCACTTCCTCAGAGACTGCTCCTATCAGAAACAGAAAACTCTCTCAGCTTGGGTAAACCGTTGTCAAAAGACATTTGAAAAGTTGAAGATGTAAGGAGAGTAGAAGATAAAGAAAGAATGATTGAACCCGTACGAGTTCTACCTCAGAAGTCTGGCACAGACTATCCCTGATTGCAGATTCCAACACTTGCCGAAGAAAATCAGATTGCAGATGCATTGGCGACACTAGCCGTGGCTTGGGAAAATTCGAAGAAATTGGTGATGAGATCATTTGTGTTGACAGCTGTAAGCAAACAGGCGTATGAGACAGACGAGATGTCGGATATGGAAGTTGATGACAGAAAGCCTTGGTATCATAATGTTCAGAGGAATCTGGAACACGGAGAATTCTCAGAAGAAATAAGCAGAAAAGACAGAAGATTGGGAAACAAGGCAATGAGACTACCAGATTTGGGAAAGGAGAAATTCACCAAGTAGGTCGACGTAAGCAGATTGAAGATGCACTTTGCTGGGAAAAAGAAATGAGCGGTCACCGAGGGAACAGACAGAAGACCTAACCCAACGGGATAGGAAATACATACATGCATACACGTAACTTGCATCCTTTGTTTTGTGTTGTGTTTTGCAGATTTCAGAAGCAAACCAGCAGAGAGCGACTAGAGACATATGGCGCCGAGGAGCACAATGAAGATCCAAGCCATCACGAAAATGGAGTATCTCTACACTTGCATACTTATATGCACACGTCTTTATTCTGTTGTTTTGTATTTGCAGGTTTTAAAGAAAAAAAAAAAAAAAGAAAGAAAAAGAAAGCAGTAAAGATCAAAAGGTAGCACAAGCACTGAGGATGACATTGAAGCCACCTTGACATATGGATTTCGGTCACGTCTGGCTGAAGACGATGAATTTAGTGCTAACAGGGAGGCAACCTATGCACTTTGTTGTGATTTCTGTTTTCATGTTTTTTGTATACATGTTGTGGAATTTCTAATTTTGTGTGTATTTTTGTAAGTAAAAGCAAAGACGGAGCATGTTAAGACTGAAGGAATGGTGTTTGGGCAATCACAAAAATGGGAGCTAATTCATTAGTGGTTGCAGAGTAAGAGGCGAAGAGGCACGAGTTTGTCACCAAATCAGTAGATGACATTTTCTTAACTGCGACGAATGCCGAAGAGTTGATTGACCAGATCCTGGATTTGAGCCGAAGCTCGACCCCATCCTCTCCAGATTGGACTGGACTGATAGTGATCGTGGCAAGAAGTGCAAATTGGACATTGATCTTAATCAGTGATGTTCCCTGCTGACCAGGTATTCCAAGGCCTATTTGAAAGTTTGTGTTTTATTTGAAAAGTTTGTATTTTATTTTAATCGTTGAAAAAAATATGAAAATGAATGGAAAAAAAAAAAGAGAAAAAAAAAGAGAAAAAATTGAGTGAGAGAAGTCTTTGATAGTTAGACATATGTCTGGTGATGACATTAAATGTCGTAGGGGGAAACCCTAGAAACGATAAGTGCGAGACACGCTCTCTTCCGGTATCCTGAATGGATTGATCTCAGTTAGACTCACGAGCACTTGATTACAGAATCCTAGCAGTAGAAACCTGAGTAGTTATCGAAGTGACTAGTTAAAGAGATGATGTATTAGTGAATGACCGTTTGCTTGGGTGTCCACCCTGGTTTACTGATGCTATGATATATGATATAGTTGGAAATAAAGAAAAAGTCTCTGAAAAGAAAATATGAAAGAAAAAAATAGACCGCCTATAACCGATAAGCGTGAAGCTACCCATGGGCGAGTATTAGGACCACCATGAGGAGAAATGCTACCTTAAAGGGTAGGTGTGTCAGAAAAAGAGAAGAGAAAGAAAAAAAGAAAGAAAGAAAGAAAAAAAGAAAAGAAAAAAAAAAAAAAAAAGAAAAAAGAATAATGAAAAGAAAGAGACAAAAAGAAAAAAAATGAAAACATATCATGTTGAGTATGCTGAAGTAATCACAGAATGTGATTAATACATCCAGGTTGGTTAGACCCACTGGTTCGATTCTCTGAAACGAAATCACCAAGTTGGCTTACTTAAGGACTAAGCTGCGAAAGAGCCTTGGCACACACACACATAGAGTCTAACTCAGATCACCCATTCAGATGATTGGACTTGAGTATGTCGAGTACTTTGAAGGTTCTCTGGTTTTGACACGAAACATTCGTTGAGGACAAAAATATGTTTAGCTATCAAGATTATCTCGTGAGAGGCAATACAATATGTGAAGTAGAATATCATATCAGCTTGGGGGCAAAGCCCCACATCGGTATCAGTTTGAAGGCGAGGCCTATCTCAACCTGGGGGCGGGGCCCATATTAGTTCAGGATCAGTATCAGCCGGGTATGGCATTCTGAGGGCGGGGCCCACACCAGTTCAGAACAGTCTCTGCCGGGTATGGCATTCTAGGGGCGAGGCCCACAATGCATCAGATCAGTTCTGCCGGGTATGGCATTCTGGGGGCGAGGCCCACATTACATCAGATCAGCTCTGCCAGGTATGGCATTCTGGGGGCGAGGCCCACATCAGTTCAGGATCAGTATCAGCCGGGTATGGTATTCTGAGGGCGAGGCCACATTGCATCAGATCAGTTCTGCCGGGTATGGCATGCTGAGGGCGAGGCCCACATCTTTATCAGTATCAGCATTGCTGGGTACGGCATTCTAGGGGCGAGGCCCACATCATTATCAGTAGCATCCTTGCCAAGTATGGCAATCTGAGGGCGAGACCCACATCATTATCAGTCTTTTCCAGGTATAGCACTCCGGGTATAGAGACACATCAGCTACAGTATCAGGTTTCAGGGATGAGTCCGAGGGTTGAGGCCCACATCAGCTACAGTACAGTTCAGGAATAAAGCCAACAGTCAACACAGTTCAGGAATAAAGCCCACACTCAGTACAGTTCAGGAAGAAAGCATGTATTCAGCTCAGTTCAGGAAGAAAGCCTGCATTCAATTCAGTTCGGGAATAAAGCCCAAATTCAGTGCGGTTCAGGAAGAAAGCCTGTATTCAACTCAGTTCAGGAAGAAAGCCTGTATTCAGCTCAGTTCAGGAAGAAAGCCTGCATTCAATTCAGTTCGGGAATAAAGCCCAAATTCAGTGCGGTTCAGGAAGAAAGCCTGTATTCAACTCAGTTCAGGAAGAAAGCCTGTATTCAGCTCAGTTAGGAAGAAAGCATGCATTCAATTTAGTTCGGGAATAAAGCCCACATTCAGTACAGTTCAGGAAGAAAGCCTACATTCAATCAGTTCAAGAAGAAAGCCTGCATTCAGTACAGTTTAGGAAGAAAGCCTGCATTCAGCAGTTCGGGAATAAAGCCCCATGTCAGTATGGTTGGGAACATAGCCCAGGGGAAGAAAGCCTGCATTCAATTCAGTTCGGGAATAAAGCCAAATTCAGTGCGGTTCAGGAAGAAAGCCTGTATTCAACTCAGTTCAGGAAGAAAGCCTGTATTCAGCTCAGTTCAGGAAGAAAGCCTGCATTCAATTTAGTTCGGGAATAAAGCCCACATTCAGTACAGTTCGGGATAAAGCCCACATTCAGTACAGTTCAGGAAGAAAGCCTACATTCAATCCAGTTCAGGAAGAAAGCCTGCATTCAGTACAGTTCGGGAAGAAAGCCTGCATTCAGCTCAGTTCGGGAATAAAGCCCCATGTCAGTATGTTTGGGAAACATAGCCCAAGGGGGAAGAAAGCCTCATGTCAACATAATTCGGGAACAAAGCCCACAGTCTAGACAGTCAGGGGAATAAAGCCTCATATCAACACAGCTCGGGAACAAAGCCCAGGGGAATAAAGCCTCATCTCAATGCAGTTTGGGAACAAAGCCCACAGTCCAGACAGTCAAGGGAATGAAGCCTCATCTCAACAAGTTTGGGAACAAAGCTCGAGGGAATAAAGCCTCATCTCAACGATTCGGGAACAAAGCCCAGAGGACGACAAGACCTCACCATCATGCCATGATCAGCTTTGGGATGCGTCCCAGGGTCGAGGCCCACTACATTATCTACACCGTTCGAAACAACAGGCAAGCCAGGTGACAGCTGGCGAGCCAGGTAAGTAAATATGCATTGCACGAACTTTGATAGGATTGTCATTGTCACACACTGCACAAATCCCATCAAAGTGGGGGCGACTGTAGGCATTGCATTTTTGCATACCAGCCCGAGGATGAGCCTCCGATGGAGGCACTACCTTTTTTAGTTGCGGAAGTCGCGGAAAGCGGTCGTCGGAAGGGAAAAGTCAAAAATTGACATTTTGTGGATTTTATTCGCTCGTTTTGCTTCGGGTTCGTCGTCGCCTTTTCCATTTCAAAATCATCCTTCGCTCGGAACCTTTTCCTCGCTCTTTCTCACACGTATTCTCTCTCTCTAACTTTCCATGCTTGTGACCCTTCAACTTCCATGCAAATTAAAATTCACCAACCAATTAAATTAATTTGAATTAAATTAAATCATTAAAAATTACCAACCAATTAAATAATAACTTTAACATAAATAACGGATAACTAAAACACAAAATAAAATACACCCTTCGCACATTCCATACACACACATAAATTAACAACTTAATTAAACCAAATTAATTTCCCCACTTTGTCCCCATATTCGGCCATCACCATGCATCCCACTCTCCATTTCTTTTTTTATTTTATTTTCAAAACAATAATATGCCTTACGTGCCATTATCAAGACAAACCCATTCCAACCCATGCACCTTCCTTTTAACTCCAAACACTTACCAACAAAAGCCCCCATGTGAAGCCCCATCACCACCCATACACTGCCACACATCTCTTCAAAAACAAAACACAAACAAACCCCCCATTCCACCAAACACAAAACAACAAATGAACAAAACTCTCACACCCCATACTACACCTTATCACAGCTCTCGACAACGAGTCCACCACTCACGCCATTGCACTCCAACAGCCCTTAGCTATTGACGCACCCTTTCAACACAAAAAAAGGCACACTGCAACCTCTCCAATGGACGAAAAATAACACACTGCAAAGCCTTGTTCTGGCCATGAAACACACCACACGCAGACGTGAACCCACACAGCCATGAAACCCTAAACAACCTCACGCCAACATAGTCCTCCTCCACGCACATGAAACCCTAGCCACTGCCCACTGCCGAGACTTAGATCAACAGCTCACCTTCATCAACGACATGATCCATGAAGCCATCCTTCGCGTCCTTGACTCTGCACATCCATCACCTTGAAACCCCTTATCCTAGAACCTCCATTTTCACGGCCTCACACCATGATAACACCCTAAAATCTTCAACACGTCTTCTGCTTCTCAAGCCATGACCACCGAGCAAACTCACACATTCACGTCCAGATTCACGTGCAGCCTTAGACCCTCACGCTCAACGCATCTGCTCCCCTGAACTAACGCACATGAACCATGCTACCGAGTACTCCAAGCCGAGCTGCACCACACTCCACGCACGCCCTTAACTGCCAAGCCGAGCTGCACCAAACACCACCAGCCACTGCACCATTCACTGCCGAGACCAACAACCCTTCATCAATGAGCCTTGATCACCCCTACTGCCGAGACCAAATCACATCACTGCCGAGCACACCACAATTTCTATGCAACCCACTGCACTGCCCGTGCACCATCAAACCCACGTGAAGTAACCTCACGCCAACAGCCCATCACATGCACACACTATCGACCACAAACTGTCCTAACCAAGCCATAATTGCCACTGAAACCCTAGCCTTGACAGCCCAAAAAACCGTGAGGAATAACCCTCCAAACCAAGTAAGAATCAACCCGAAACCGAGCCAAAATAATTCCTTGAAACCCTAACCGAATACCTGTAATTGATGGTCCATTTGCATGAGAAATGCACACGTGAAAACGTGGTCAAAACCGCGACCAAAATTGACGTAAGGATAATTTAAGAGAGAGAAAGAAAATTTGAGTTGGAAACAGAGAGAACAGCGAGTGAAAATAACAGAAAAGTACAGAAAAATGACGAGTGAAAATAACGAGTGAAACAGTGTGAAAACGGCGAATTGAAACTGTGAGAATACAGATAAAACAGTAAACTGTAACTGCGGGTGTGAAAACAGCAAAAACGGCAGAAACAGCAGATCCGTTGAAAACAGACAAAATAGCAGAAACAGCGAACCCGGATAAAACAGCGGAAAAGCGGACATTGAGAACAGTGGAATGATAACCCTTCCGGCACCGCGGAACGCACTCCCGGATAGCGACTAAAAGGTAAGACCTGAGGGCACCTATTTTATTTATCATCATTTATTTCTTAGTTAATTTGTTATTTTTTTCACATGAAATAATGAATTAGAAAAGCATGTGTTTAGCTTGAATAGTTAGTTTGGCATGTTGTTGGAATTCGTTCGCATGAAATAATGACTTAGTATGTAATGTGATTACGGATGAATGGAATATGTGTTCTTTCTTGCGTTATATCGGATGGAAACCCGGACGTAAATTCCGTAGCCGATTCCGAATGGACGGTAGTGCGGTCTGCACTCGGGATACAATGCCACGTACCACTTAAGATACACATATCTCGTCTCATCCAAATTTTTATTTGAGCATGTTATAGCCTTTAGGTTATTCGTTTATTATTTAAAGCATGATTTAGTTTAGTTTGTTAAAGCATATTTAGGTTGTCCTTTATGCATGTTATTAGTTTATGATGTGTTTGGGTAATGATTTATACATGTTAATGTAATGATTCAATGTGCTCGTTGTGTTATATTGCGTGGAATTATTTGGATGAAAGCATGTTAGATCTAAGTACCCTTGAGCATGCATGCTAAGTAGACTTGGTTAATATTGCACAAATCACAAACATTACAAGTGACATAAAGTAAGAGACCATTCCGAACCCAACGGTTTGAGGTCTTCTCCTGCGAGGGGTGAGTGCGGCCTTAAATCTTTGTCCCGGTTCACACCGGGTGGCGACTCCATGTTATTTTGTACTTCTCAACTAGGCCGCGAGCCTAGGACAGCGTCGCCCAGCTCCTGTTGTCTACAGTCGTCCAGGGCTTTAACAGGTTATGTGTACGACTCTTCTGGGTATATTGAGAATCGTAGTGTATTGGGTGTGATGTCAAGACGGAAGTATCACTCCAGTCATAGTGGAGATGATGATCACGTAGGATACAGAACTGGTGCTCTTATGTACTGCAGTCTTTGGGATAATATGACTAGGTCATGATTATCCGATTAAAGAGACTAGTTACCAGAGATCCGATAACTGCTTCGTACGGGGCAGACACAATTCCTGCCCCAGGCCTAGCACGTGACATCCGATACTGGATCGCAATACGATATACTACGCCTGATAAAGATTACATATTCCTTTAAGAATATTTCTGGAGAATTGGGTTGGCACGGTACTTTGCTAGAAGCCAACCATGTCTTGTAAATCGGTAAAAACGTAGTACTAGGTACATACGTGTTCGGATAGTCCGACGATCGGATTTACTGCCAATATATCCGGGGATCTCATGCGTCGCTTCCCGAAGATTCACCGATGACGTATGAGTCACACATAATTAATCTAGGATTAATTATTAGAGAGAGAAAATTAATCTGGGATTAATTACGGAGATATTTTATCTGAGATAAAATATTATTTAAGGAGAGAGAACGATTAATTTGGAATTAATCAATAAAATAATATATTTGATATATTATACGAAATTAGATTTCGACGAGGAATTAAAATTAGATTTTAATTTGGGCAAACGAGTTATTTTAGAATTAATTCGCTAGCGACGTGAATAGTAATTTTGCTAGGCACAATTATTTAATTAAATTTGATTTAATTATGTCGTAACGGAAAATTCGTTAATTCGGAATTAACGAACCCGAGCCCGGGAGTATTTGCGGGCCCACTCGAATTTCAAATTTAAGTGCGACCCACAAGTCACATCAAGCGTCAAATCACTAGTCAATCAAGTGATGGAAGTCACATCACTTTGAGTGAAGTGATGCTTGTCATCATTGATTGATGTGAATAGTTGTTGGTGGTTGTTGAATGCATTTAATTCCATTTTTCCCTCACTTTTGCTTTTTGTTTTTTGGAAAAACAAATACAAAATGTGTAGAGATTTTTGTATATGTTTTTATTAGGTTTTAGAAACCAAAGTACAACAACACCACTCCTCTCATCTCTTCCTCTTATTTTCGGCCAAGGGCCAAAATTCTCTCCTTCTCCATTTATTTCATTGCCGAAAGTTCAACAAAGGGAAATAACAAAAATTGTGGCAAATTTTCAAGAGTGCTAGCACACAAAAGGAGTCATCCAAAGGTGATAGGGAAACCCATTCATGAGCATGGAATCACACACAAAGCTTGGAGCTTGGAGATTCAACTTGGAACACAAAAGGGAGCCATGGCCGAAACTTCAAGGAGCTTGAAGAAATTTTTGTTGTTCCTCGCATCGCAAAAGCCAATCAAAATGAGTATTCCTCTACTTAACTTTGTTGTATTCACACTTATAAATACTTAATTGATCTTGGGACTATAGTATAAACCCAACACAGTGGGAAATCAATTCGACAGTTAGTCACACACCGTAACTCGGTGGCATGTACCGTAAGGTATAAAAAAGGTGCGTTCACTTGGTCGCTTGAACCCTTCTGTGGGGAGTCCTAGTTGTGGACAATCTTTCGTTAGCGAGAGCCTTTGTCCGCACTCCCGTAAACCCACATGTGAACCTTAGTCGTAGAATTAGAAGAAATTATTTTGTATGTTGATGTTTTGGGCCATCGTCATTTGGATCCAGTTGGACCTTTTGTCAAAACATGTGAGCTTGTTGGGCCATTTAAACTGAGACGAGTTCGTGTCCTTTGTCAGTTGGGCCAAAAGCTTCTAAAATGTCGATGGGCCATCTTATGTTTGGGCCTCTTATCATTTGAAGTTGTTTATCATGTTATCGCAAAGTGTAAACCTGTTGGGCCTTTTCAATTGGGGCAAGTTTGCACCACGCAATAGCGTGATTGAATACTTTAAAATGATAATTGGCCAACTAGTATAAAATTTTTATGAGCTTATATATTACATGCATTGCACACATACGCACTGACACACGATCTTAAAGAGACACCATAGATTCCCGTTGGGTTAAGGAATAAGGGAGATTAATCAAAAGACCATCAGTAAACATGAGTGAATCAGTCAACGAGGGGTCTCGCATGGATCAGATTGAAGCTAATTTCACCAAAGTTACGGAACAACTGCAAGCTCTGACTACCGCCGTGTCTAATATGGCTATGCCCCGTGCTGTAGGAGTATCTGAAAATGATAGGGGTGAGGGCCCTCCAAGTGGATTGAATGATGATGCCCCTGTATTTGATGATGATATGGTTGAATATGCCTCATGGAGAATAGTCGGGCCTCAGGCCGAGATGCAGAAGCTCCATGATCAGATGGAGTCGGTTACCCATGAACTGAAGGGGAAACATGAGGACTTGTTGGATTATGAGGCGATGACCTTCAAGGAGTAGCTGCCAGCTCAATTTAAAATGCCCGACATTGCCAAATTTAATGAAAATGGAGACCTGAGGGTCCATCTGCGGCAGTATGTCTCGGTGATGAGTTCAGTGGGCCTGTCACAGCGCCAAGTCCAAAAGATGTTTGGGATGTCACTCGAAGGGGTACCTGTAGTGTGTTATCACAGCCTTGAGAAAAAGGTTAAGGAAGATTGGAGGGAACTGGCTGAAGCCTTCCTAAAGAAGTATGTTACAGACTTAGAGATCGACCTGTCGCATCGCGACTTGGAGAATACCAAGCAGAAGCCAGAGGAGAGCTTTAAGGAGTATGTGGATCGCTGGAGAAGCCAGCTTCAGAAAATGTAGACTCGGCCTTCGGAGAAGGACCAGATAAAGATGATTATCAAGGGTACTAAGCCCTCAATTTATGGCAAGCTGAGGAGGATAACCTCCATGATTGCGGATTTTCGACAGCTGAGGGAGGCTGTCATGGATATCGAGGAAGAGAAAGCAAAGAACCGAAAGTTCTATAGTCTGAATCGGAGAACTGTAGGAGGATCATCATATGCTAAGCCCATTTCGGCTGAGGTATCTACCGTCAGAAACCGGAGTTTTTCTAACCTGGGAAGGCCTTTGTCCAAAGTGCTTGAGAAGTTGGCAAGGCAGGGACTCCTTAAACCCTTAGAAGCTAAACCACTCCGCAATCCTCCGCCATCACACTACAACCTAAGCCTTTACTGTCACTACCACAAGTAGAAGGGTCATGACACTGACAACTGTGCCCGCCTCAGACACGAAATCCAGGACCTCATGGACTCCCATAAAATACCCGACCCTGAGAAAGAACAACCCAACACATACCGAAACCCACTACTAAATTATCACTCCGTCCCCCCGCCAACTTATATGATTAACTCTGGCCTACCAGAAGACCTTGTCCTCCGAACCTTCGACCACCAAACCTTTCGCCTGGGCATTTGGGACAGCAACAGTGTGGATGATATGGAACAGAAGAAGAATTTTTGGGAGGATTTCTCGAGTAGTGACGAAGAAGAGGTGAAGGGGATGACCCGAAGTGGGCGCTTTTACAGTGATACTGCAGAAAAGGGAAGGAAATGTTGACAGAAGGCCGAGAGGTGGCCGAGAATACAGAGAATACTGAGGGAGACGTAGTGCTGCGGCAACTGAAGAAGACCCGAGCACAATTGAGTATCTGGGAGTTGTTTTGTGCGTCCGGAGAGCACATGCGAGCTATGGTAGAGGCCTTAAGCAAGATAGTAGTGCCTGAGGACGCTAATCTCGCAATGTTTGTTGGATCAGTGCAGAAGGAAGCTCTGAAAATAACCTTTTCTGAGGAATAACTCCCGGCTGAGGGGAGAAACCAAAATAGGCCTTTATTCATCTTAGCTGAAGTGAGGGGCAAGAAGACATCTTGCGTGATGGTGGATGATGGGTCATCCATCAATGTGTGCCCATTGAAGATTTTGGCGAGGCTGGGTATGAAGCCGACGGATCTGAGTCCATCTAATATGACTATTATGGCTTATGATGATAGAAAGCGGGGAGTTGAGGGTACTTTTTCCGCAGTAGTCATGGTTGGACCGATTGAGGACGAGGTCGAGTTCACATTACTAGATATCCCGACCACTTTTATCTTGTTGTTGGGAAGGTCGTGGGGTCATAAGCTTGCGGGCGTGCCCTCCACTCTGCATCAGGTTATTAAGTTCCCGTATGGAGGAGAGATTGTCACCATCCGAGCTGAGGTGGATAATTTTGTGGCCGTTTTGGAAATACAACCTTTCACGAGGTTCCAAGTGTCGGCAACTTTTGAGGAGTGCGTGGATCCTAAGGTGGCTAGGATCATGGAAAAAATGAAGTTCGAACCAGGTAAAGGTTCAGCATTGCAAAACTTTAAAGGGCAGACTACCCAGAGGGGTTTGGGATACAGGTCTGACGAGGAAAAGTCGAAAATCAAGAAGAAAGGGCTAGAGTTGATGGAATGTTTTGTAAAGGCTTCGGGGTATCAAGGAGAGCCCGAGCCAGTAGAAGTTAACGGACTTTTGGTGCCCGGATTTGAGATCTTTCAAGATGTGCTGGGTTAGAAGCCGCTGACAGAAGAAGTCGTGAAGAAGGAATAAGAGAAATGGGAAGAATAGCTGATGAAATTGGAGAGCCTAACTCTCGAGGAGAATAAAGAGGCTGAGAAGAACCCGGTTGTGGAGGATGAAGTGTCTGTAGATGATGAAGACATTTATCTTCCTGATTTATTTGAGTGTACTCCTACATTTACTAGCAATAAAGACAATCATTTTGCTTACTTGCCTGAGTCTCTTCCTCTTAACTTGCATGACTTGAGCATATTTGATATCAACTCAACTAAAATGAATGCATTCAACCTTGGTATGCCTGAAAGCCCCAAGGAAGTCTTAATTACGAGTGAGGTTACCGCCGAAGAGCGGAAGAATTTAGAAGGGATGTTGGTTAAATATGCCAAAGTATTCGCATGGTCTTATGAGGACATGCATTGGGTAGACAGAAGTATTGCCCAGCATGCGATACCGACTTATCCGAATATAAAGCCAGTGAAGCAGAAACTCCGAAGGATGAGACCTGAGTGGGCCGAGAAGGTCAGAGAAGAGGTTAAGAAGCAAATTTATGTGGGATTTCTGGAAGTAGTTAAATATCCCGAGTGCTTGGAAAATATTGTGTCTGTGCCGAAGAAAGATGGCAAGGTCAGAATGTGCGTGGATTACAGAGATCTTAATAAGGCTTGCCCGAAGGATGACTTTCCGTTGCCTCATATGAATGTGCTTATTGATAGTGCGGCTTTATCGGCCTTGTACTCATTCACGGATGGGTTCTCGGGATACCACCAGATCCTTATGGCTGAAGAAGACAAGCATAAGACAGCCTTTGTCACGGAATGTGGTACTTATTGCTACAAGGTGATGCCGTTTGGGCTTAAGAATGCAGGAGCCATTTACCAGCGGATGGCCACTACTTTATTTCATGACTTAATGCATAAAGAAATTGAGATGTATGTAGCTGACATGCTGGTGAAATCAGAGACGAGAGACGGACACATAGAACGAGTCGACAAGTATAACCTGCGACTGAATCCTAAGAAGTGTGTGTTCGGTGTAACATCAGGAAAGTTGCTAGGCCACACAGTGGGAATGGGAGGAATAGAAGTGGACCCAGAGAAAATCAAGGCAATTACTGATATGTGATGACCGAAGACAGGGAAATAAGTCAGAGCCTTCTTTGGGAAAATCCAGTACATCAGTCGGTTCATCGCTAAGTTGACAACAGTATGTGAGCCAATCTTCAAACTGTTGAGAAAAGACCAGCCAGTGAAGTGGAATGAGCAGTGTCAGGAAGCCTTTGACAGAATCAGAGAATATTTGGTGAAGCCTCCAGTTTTGAAACCTCTGAGACAAGGTAGACCCTTGTTACTTTATTTGGCTATTGAACCCGAAGCGCTGGGGGCAATGATGGTACAAGCAGATGAGATGGGAGTAGAGCATGCGGTCTACTACCTCTGTAAGAAGTTGCTTCCATACGAAGCCCACTATCAGGAAGTGGAGAAGATCTATTTAGCAGTAGTATGGGCGTCCAAGAAATTGCGCCATTACTTCCAATCCTACAAGATCCCAGTGGTACAAAGGAGAATCCTTTGAAGTATCTGCATTCAGTGCCTTCGCTAGTTGGAAAGTTTGGCAGATGGTTATTGTTGCTGACAGAGTTTGATATCGAGTACCTTACTTCTAAGGTGATTAAAGGGCGAGTCGTTGCAGAGTTCCTGTCATTGCAACCCGTTGAAGGGGATCAGTACAAGTTTGAGTTCCCCGATGAAGAAATCCAAGCTATAGCAGTCCAGGGGTGGAAAATGTATTTCGACGGAGTAGTGAACTGTAAAGTAGTTGGGATTGGGATCGTATTAGTAACCCCTGAGGGAGAAACCTTGCATATGGCCAAGAGGTTGGCGTTTGGAGTAACTAACAACATGGCCGAGTATGAAGCATGTGCCTTTAGGTTGACTGCATTGATAGCCTTGATAGCTAAGAATGTTGAAGTTTACAGAGACTCAATGTTGGTAATCCGACAGATGTAGGGAGAATGGGAGTTAAAAGAAGAACTGTTGAAGCTGTACTTATTCCACCTCAGGAGTCTGGCACAGGTCCTCCCCGATTGTATGTTCCAGAACTTTCCGCGAGAAGAGAACCAGATGGCAGACACATTGGCAACATTAGCCGCAATTTGGGAAAATCTGGAGAAATTGGTGATGAGACCACTGGTGTTGACAACAGCGAGTAAACCTGTTTATGAAATAGAGAGAATCTTGGAAATAGAGATAAATGGTGGAAAACCTTGGTATAATGATATCCAGCGGTACTTAGAACATTGGGAACTCCCAGAGAAAGTAAGCAGAAAGGATAGAATAGCCATTCAGAAGTTGGCTTCTCAGTATGTAAGTTTGAAAGGATAATTGTACAAGAGACAGGCAAATGGTATTCAGCTGAAATATTTGAGAAAAGAAGAGGCTCATAAAGCAATGGAGGAAGTACATGTCGGAGTATCTGGGCCTCATATGAATGGGTTGAATCTGTCTCGCAAGATAGTGAGACAAGGCTTCTTCTGGTCGACCATGGAAGTTGACTGCGCGAAGCTGGTAAAGCACTGTCATGATTGTCAAGCGCATGGTAACTTGAATCATTTACCGCACACAGAGTTGCATGGGCTGTAAGAGCTGTGGCCTTTCTCAGCATGGGGAATTGATATGATCGGAGAGATTCGACCGAAAGCATCGAATGGACATCGCTTCATAATAGTGGTAGTAGACTACTTTTCAAAATGGGTGGCAGCCGAGTCATTCCGCAATATTACAGCAAAGCAAATGGCAAAGTTCATAGCTCAAAATCTCATTTGTCGATATGGTATGCCACACCACATGGTCATGGACAATGGAGTCCGGTTTCAGAGAGAAACAAAGGCGATGTTACAAAAGTATGGAATAGGCCATCACAAGTCATCACCTTACATACCGCAAGCAAATGGGGCAGTCGAGGTAGCCAATAAAACAATAAAGAGGATTTTATCCAAGATGACAGAGAATTACAAAGATTGCGCTGATAAGCTACCATATGCCCTGTGGGGGTACAGAACTTCGGTAAGAACGGCAACAGGAGCCACGCCTTACTCTTTGGTCTACGGAATGGAAGCTGTATTACTGGTGGAAGTTGAGATATAATCCATGCGGGTATTAGCATAAGCAGAATTGCCTGAACAAGAATGGGCCTCGCAGAGGTTTGAACAGTTAGCATTGATGGATGAAAAGAGGATGAAGTCATTGCATCATATGCAGATACACCAGAAGAGGTTAGCTCGACCATTCAATAAGAATGTGCATCCTACCAAGATCAGGAATGGTGATCTGGTGCTTAAGCAGTCGAAGCCGTCGACAACAGACCCGAGAGGAAAGTTTAGACCCAATTGGGAAGGACCTTACATTGTACAGAAAGTAATGGGAAATGAAGCAGTGAGACTGTCAGACCTAGAAAGGAATGAGTTCACCGAGCCGATCAATGTGGATAGATTGAAGCAGTATTTTGCCTGAGGAAGAGAAAACCGAGTAGTTACTGGCAGAAGACCTGACCCAACGGGATAGGAAGCTCATTCATGCATGCATGCATACACGTAACGTATTTTGCATTCTTTGTTTTTTTTTTTATTCACAAGTTTCGAAGAAGAAAAAAGAGAAAGCCGCAAAGATAAGCCAATCAGAAGCAGCAATAGTACATTGAGTTTCAGAAATGAATCAGTATTAGTTTCGGGGATGAGTCCCAGGGTTGAGGCCCATATAAGTATAGTTTCGGGGATGAGTCCCAAGGTTGAGGCCCACGCCAGTATCAGTTTCAGGAAGGAATCTCAGGGGGTGAAGCCCACATTATCAGCAGTCGGAAGGAAGAATTCCATGGAATGAATGAGTGAAAAAAAAGTCTTTGATAGTTAAGCATATGTCCGGTGATGACACTGTTTGTTGTAGGGAGAAACCTTAGAAACGATAAGTGCAAGATATGCTCTCATCCGGTATTCTGAATGGATTGACCTCGGCTAGACTCACGAGCACTTGATTACGGGATCTCAACAGTAGAAGCCTGAGTAGTTGGCGAGATGACTAGTTGAAGAGATGATAGATCTGTGAATGACCGTTTGCCTGGATGTCCACCATGGTTTACTTAAGCTACGATATATGATATGGTTGGAAGCAAAGAAAAAGTCTCTGCAATGAAAAGAAAAATATATAATGCAGTACACACTTGGGAAAATCCGGTATTATAAATTAGAAGTTTTATATTGGTGTTGTGCTTGCGGTTGTCCTCATAGTATTTTTGGATTTGATCCCTGAATACTTGGACAACTTAGTAGCTGTAGCATAATACAGATATAGCATCCATTTTAATATTAATGTATAATTTAGATTCTACAAAATATGAATGATGCTGACTATGAGAAACGATGGAGTTTGTTTGACAAACTCAATATGTCATAGCGGACCTGCTTTTTGTTGCCTACCTCTTAAGTACTGGGTGAAGTTTTGAGGGCCATGTGCATACATACACATTTAGATGTGTATATGATACTGTGGATTGGCACTAGAGCAAGTAGGAGAAATTGTTGGGGTTGGTGCTCAGAGCGCCAATCCGGACCGTATTTATGTCTGATTCATGAATACGAACATCCCATTATTCCATAATATTACTTATTTATGGTTGCACCTCTTGTTTTTATATACGTATTCGATCTGATTACGATTAGATTGAAACTAAATGTGGTTTAGTGATATGTATATATTAGACAAAGGCCCGATAATATATAATGCAGTACATAATTACAAAGTTAGTTTGTAATTGACATTGGGAAGTGTCACTGCTATATATATATTATCAAACATTGTTTCTGGTCAAGATTTGCTAACACGGGTCTGTTAGTCAAATCTGTTGAGACTAGTACATGCCGTATATCGAGACTTGGTCCGATGGTTTATCCCAATGAACCATGAGTTTGGAGAGACTCGTATAGATGTGTAGATGTTTATAATGTATAAACACTGAACGGCTCACCGAAGATTCTTAATGGATTGTACACCAACGTCAATAAGAATCTTCTCGGGTTGAGTAGCATAGTGGTCCTTCGACTTGAGACACCACTGTGGATGTATGAAACATCCTCCACACTTGGATGGCAGTCATGTCACCGATCTATTTAGATCAGACCTCCGCCTGTTCGTTGGGTGTGGACCGATCCTCAGGATATCATGTGTGTGTCAAGATAGGATCCGTCAGTTCTGTGTACAGAGCATAGGTAGTCCATATATAATTAGCAGTCTGTTAAATCTGTGGCCACAGTATACTTCGGAAGTAAGTTCCGAATGTTATTTAGAGATTGCTAATAGATACGTCGACGAGATAATACCTATAGAGATTTGACGTTTACATCTATATCTCTGGGATTATCTGGATACCTGTGACGGATGGATTATACGTATACAATGACCTCGACCTGTATGATTCAGATAGTTTATCTGTGATCGTCATAATCTACGGGTGGATAGATTATGCGCACGAAATTAGATTTCGTGACGGATATACCTGAATCTAGAGAGTCTCAATAATGAAACATACTTGTAGAGCACTAGAGCAACATTTATAAATAATTATGATTATTTATAAATCGTTTAAACGTTAAACGAAAAATACATGCGAACGGGCCGAACCGTTATTTCCTAATTAATGTGTATTTGTATTTAATATATGATATTATTAAATACACATTAATAAGTAGTCAAATAAAGGTATTTGACATATATCATTAATATATGTATTTGAGATATTTAAAGTAAATATAATACATATGTTTGATATATTTGTATTTAATTAATTATTTAATTATTTAATTGTTAAATGATTAATATAATTAAAATATAAATATATCACCAAATGATAAAGTTAGGAAATGATTATAAATGTAAATGTTTGAATTTACATTAAAGGAAAAGGTTGTCAAATTGATTTTGACTTCTTAAGATATTTGTTCAAAATTGTTTGAAAAATGAAAATATCTTTTTCCTTATTTTTTATCAAAATTCGGCCATGATCTTAAAAATATAAGAGTTATATTTTCTTGGTTGCCTTTGTTGACTTAATTAAATATCTTTAAAGTTTTTTTAGATATTTAACCAAGTTGATCAAATGTAAAGTGAAATGAAATTGAAATTTATAAACTTGTACAAGTCTTGGTGAAATTTGGCCAAGGCATTGTGTGTGCAAGTATATATTGTTTTTCATTTCATTTTATTCTTAACCTAATACACTTTAAAAGAAAACTCCATTAATGGAACAAAAGAAAGCTTGTGAGAAAGAAAGAAGAAACCAAAGAAAGCTTGGATTTTAGTAAGTTTCTCCAACTTACTATTAGAAAGGAAAATGTTCCTTAGGATCTAGGCTTTAACATATGATGTTCTTAGGTTATTTCTTTCTTTATTCTTTGTGTTTTTATGATGGAAGTTTTGGTGAAAGTGTAAAGCATGTATGATGAAGGAAGCTTATGGTTATTGTAGCAATAAGTGTTCTTTTATGTTTTTGGAAACCTTGTTGCTAATCTAGAGTTGTTGACCCACTCTTAGATTACCTAGATTTGATCTTGAGTTGTTTCATTCTGTTGAGACTTTGATTGGATGGAAGAAACATGATTGAAGTATTGGATTTAACTAATTTGGTCTAATTTGTCCAATTTGAAGAAATTGAACAATTAGGGTTCATGACCAATTCCAAATTTGGGGCTTTTCATATATGTTGTGCATTTGGATGTGTATATGATGCATATAAAGTTTCATGTTCATTGGATTACATCTTGATGTGTTTTGATGCATGAAATGACAAAGTGCACAAAATGGCACCATTGTGGGAGCATTCGACCAAGTCACTAATATTTTGGGATTTTGATTATTTTGGTGTTTTGATGTTTTGAACATGCTAATTTTATCTTAGAAATGATTTAGAATCATTCAAAATTGATTTGATCAATTTCGGACTAAAATGGACAAAGTACCAATATAAGGGTAATTCGGTAAATTCACTTAAATATGATTTATTTGAATTTCATTTCATAATTTGATTATTGGATAATTAAATAAATATGTTTATTTAATTAATCTAAGAAAAAGTTTTGAAATCGGAAAATATGATTTTCCACCGCTTCCGCTGCGTTACCGGATTTAGCCCCTAAAACCCCTACAATACCATTATGATTACATCAAAATGCTGGTTCCAAGAACGTAATGCTTGTTTCAATCCATAAATGGATCGATTTAACTTGCAAACCTTGTTTGCATGTTTTGATACGACAAAATCGTCAAGATATTGTAAACATCCTCCAAAAGGTTTCCGTTTAAGGAAAGCGATTTTGACGTTCAGCTGCCATATTTCATAAATGAAACATGCAGCATTAGCAAGCATTATCCAAATGGATTTAACCATGAAAACGAGTAAAAGGTTTCGTCGTAATCGACACAATGTTGATAATGATACCTTTTCGCTATAAGCCTAGCTTTGTACGTTGGTATGTTGTCATCCATGTATGTCTTCCTTGAATATTCATATAGTACCAATAGGCACAATGCCTTCCGGTATAACAACCAGTGTCCAAACTTGGTTGGTATACATGGAATCCATTTCGGACATCATGGCACTTTGCCATAATAGGGAGTCGATACCTTGTATCACTTCCTCAACATAGTCGGTTCGTGTTCCTCAATAAGATTGACATCTTCATGAGGTGAGATCAGAAACCCATACCTCCCAGGTTGTTTTCTGACTCTCTCCGACTTGTGTGGTTCTTTTGTATTCGAAGATTATTGGTATAGTTTCATCCCTGATGAACTATTTGTGTTCCATTAAGGACTTGGTACCTGGAACAGTATTACTCTGATTTTCATCGAGTTTTACTTTCCTCCCCTTACCACTGCATATAGGTATTCCTCTTAGGAAAAACGCATGGAGAGCAACAATTACATTGTTCTCTTGTGAGTTGTATAAGTACTATACTTTGGTTTCCCTATGATCACAAATTAGGCACTTATCCGATTTGGGTTTTAGTTTGGTATTATCCAAACATATGCCCAGCATTCCCAAATCTTCAGGAATGAGAAAACCTAGTTTCTTTCCTGTTCATATCTAATATGAAATCTGTCTAACAGATTTTCATGGAACTTTATTCAAAATAAGTTTTACACTGTTTAATGCGTATCCCTTGAAGGAAAATGGTAGCTCAGAGCGACTCATAATTAACCTTACTATGTCCAATAAGGTTCGGTTTCTCCGTTTGGACACACCGCTCAATTGAGGTGTTCCGGGAGGAGTCCTTTGTGAAAGAATACTATACTCTTTCAAGTAATTGAGAAACTTATTGCTTAAGTATTTTCCACCATGGTCTAACCATAAGGCGATGCCACTTCCGTAAAGGTTACGAAGTATTCATATCCACCTCTAGCCTAGCTAGATATGGGCCTACTTATGTCACTATGAACAAGGGCTAACAGATCGGTGGCAATTGCACTTTTACCAAGTAAAAGTTATTTTAGGCACTTTGCCTGATAAACTAGATTCGTAGACATCATTTGATTAGAATCAAATTCGTCCTAGTACCCACTCTTCGAAAGTGTGGATATACGAATCTTGTTAATGTGTCTCATACAACAATGCCACAAATAAGTCTCATCTGATTAATTCAGTTTGAACTATTTGTTTGTCATGTCATATGTTTGAGATTTATTTATATTCAAAATATAAATACTGCTATTCACATCTAATGTGTTTATCTCAACATCATCTTTGTAAAATAAAACACTTTAGTGTTCTAGAATATAAAGGTATACCCGCAACGGGTTAAACTTAGATATAGAGATAATGTTTCTAGTCTAACTAGGTACATTATAGCAGTTTCCTAATTTAAGTACATACCCGAAGGGTAGTTCCTAAACTTAGGTTTCAACGGTTAAAACAGCGACCCTCGTCCCGTTTCCAACTCGTAGGTAGATCTCAACTGAAGCCAGTCTCCTGGTAATCAACAGATTCTGCACATCAGTACATATATTTATGTACCACATCTAGTAACAAAATCCAATTTTGAAACTAATAGTGAACATGTTTATGACAAACATTCTTGAAGCCGGAGCCTTGCACCGCCTTCATTTCCTTAATGTCTGCCTTGTCCATACGGCAGTCACGCTTCCGTGACCCTATTTGCCACAGTTTAGGCAGACATCTTGGGATATGTCCTTTGTCTTCCTAGAAGACTGTGATGATTTTTCCTTTGCCGATTTTAGAAGCTCTGGCTCTGCCCTCTTGAGCATAGCCTTCAACTCTCCAAGAGTTTACTCTTGGTTCATAATGAACCTGCCCCAGCTTTCAGGTAAAGACTATAAGATCAAATCTTTCGTAGTCTCGGCCACGTAGGTAATGCCTAGCTAACCTAGCTGATCGATGTCAGCAATCATCTGCGACACCTAGTGCTCGACAGATGTACCCTCTGACATACGTGAGCAAAAGAGCTTCTTTTGCAATTTGTACTTCTAAGATTTAATAATAGATCTATGAAGATCTTTAATTTCAACATCATGTTATAATGATCTAATCCTTTAGTCTGACGAAAGAATTAAATTGTTATAGCTTTAAGCATAATGGATTGAGCACTAAAGTTATCATCACATGAATCTTCCAAAGATCATGTTCTACTATTTGCTCAACTCCGGGCTTAGGCCCGAGATGTCACTCTATCAAATAAAATAACTTTTCAGTTCCCAGGACTATCTGAGGTTCTATTCCCAATCTGAAAATTAAAGCCGTTTAAAGACATTTTCACCCTGGATTATGTTCTAAACGCTAATCTTTCAGTTATCTTGATTGCTATAGTCCAACTATCCAATTAACGATTTCAGGTACTATTGATTATAATGATTACTATAGTCTAACTATATAATCAACTATAATTTGATTGGTTAAATTCAAATATATTGATTACTATAATCCAATTATATAATCAGCTATAAATGAAATAGTTTGAATACAGTCCAACTGTTTAATTAAAACAACAATTAAATATTAGTCCAACTAATATATTTATTTAATATTGACGAAAATGATATGAGTGCGTATTGGCAAGTATCTAAACGAAATTGCAAATTTAATACTTGCCTCCCACTATTTTTCAACGAGCCTCTAACCCTCTGTTGAGTACTCGGGAAACATAGTTTCATAGTGGGCTAGGATCCCGTTAAATAACACACAACCTAGACTTTGGCCAACAAGCTGTATGATATTTAACTAGGTAGATCTCTAAGATCAATTGGATCTCATCCAATTCCTAGATCCAGTAGGTGGACATCCATGTCTGAAACATATATCTAATATATGCCAATATATCTGATATATTCCCTAACCTTTTTCCTTTGAATCAACTAAGCCTTGGTTTTTCCACAACAAACTTAATGATTCCAGTTAAGCGGGACCCATTGACCTTGGAAAGCTTCGTAATCGATGTCGATGGACAAGAAGTGATCTTGACTTTGGCCAACAAATCACAATTTGGACAAGACATGCGATATGGAACAAAGCCTTCATGATTCAAACACATCCGCGATGGACAAAGGTCTTGACTTTGGCCAAAAAACCAGTGCCAATCTTGGATCTTGAGAATGAATCATTCAATGGAAGGAAAAATGCTTAATATTTGTTGAGGGTTTTTCGCGTAATTGGCAACCAATTAGTTATCTTTGATTAGGTCTCATCATACCCCTAAGCATGCATTCGAAAATCATAATAAGGCGCGATAAATAAATAAATTAATAATGATATGCGGATGGATATTTAAACATTTTGTTCCTTGAACAAATCTCTCCATTTCCTCTCTCCCGCTAGCACAAATCTTACTTCTACCCAATTACATAACACTTCTAAAGAAACCTCATTTACATTGAGGGGAATAGGTGAGAAAGAAATACAAAGAATCAAGAGGTAATAGGCTGGACACGCGGTCCAATTTAATAAATTCTAAATTTATTACAATAATTTCCAAAATTGCCCTCACCCATCTAATATCCATCTGATATACATTATCATACATCACATCCATGTATTCACACAAAGAATATTATCAATCAATCTAATCCAATTAATTAATCTGAAATTAATGACCATCCAATGTTCAAATAACGATTTGATTTGCGCGAGTCCAACTCGTTTAAGAATAAGTACTCAAAGTACGAATTCTTGAATTATATCAAACTATAATATTAAATCCAATTTAATTTGCATTCAATACTAATTCTTTATTTAATTCCAAATTAAATAATTACACTTTATTACTGACCTTTACGACTTAGATTCTAAATCTAATCTTAACGGGTCTCAAAGCCCAATTAACATCCAATGTCAATTTAATTAAAGACCAATGAGCTTTCAATTAAATTATTGTTGGATAATATGACCCATAGCGTCACTATTTGCACAGATCATTGTGTTGTTGTAGCAAATTAACTATGTAATAAGGAAATTGCACTCATCCATTTGTGATTAGATCACCATAGATATATAAATGAAGAGAGGTCCCTATGATTAGTTCCTGGATTGAGATGATATGAGACAGTATCAGTCCACGAAGGATTAATCATTAAATATCCCTAGCCATAGTATTATCGAGACTGGACATCGATAATACGGAATAGGCTAGTATTGCACTTGTGTGCGTTGTGAGGGCACAATGGCATAGTTCTCTCATATATAAAGTATTGGATACTTTGCAAGTGCGATAGGAGGTCGTGTTTCACCGATGTACGGGAAAAACAGCTTCGCTCTGGATAGACCCTTCGGAATCCCATTGGTATTATGACAGGTGTCTATTGGGAGGCCGAAATCAAGGTAGTGTGTATAGTCTTAATCCTGAGACTTACATCGCTAATAATGTACAACAATCGGAAAACTTGGTTTTGGTGGTGGGGGATCTTAACTGGTTCTGTGTTCACCTCTTCTGGGTTTATCAGGAATCGTAGTGTATTGGTGTGATGTCAAGATGGAAGTATCACTTCAGTCATATTGGAGATGATGTCACGCAGGATACGGTATTAGTGCTCTTAAGTGATGCGCATGCGCATCCAATCGTGATATTAGTGACATGAGACACCGATTATAAAGAGACTAGTTACCAGATCGTCCTATTGACATGTTTTCGGACGGGGCAGACACTTATCCAATCCAGCCCCAGCCCTAGCACGTGATTATCCGATACTGGACCGATATGCACAATACAATTGTATACTACGCTTGATACAGATCTAGATATTCTTTGATGAATATGTCCGGAGAACTTGGGAAGACTTGGTGCTTTGCTAGGAGTCGACCTTGTCTCGTAAATCGGTAGAACGTAGTACTTGGTACGTACGTGATTCGGATACTCCGACGACCGTATTCACTGCCAACTTATCCGGGGATCTCATGGGTCACTTCCCGATAATCCACCGATGACGCACAACTCGCACTCTTGAATAATCTGGGATTATATAGAAGAGAGAGAAAATTAATCTAGGATTAATAACGAGATATTTTATCCGGGATAAAATGTCGTCTAAAGAGAGAGAACGATTAATTCGGAATTAATCGATGTATTAATATATTCGATATATTAGACGAAATTAGATTTCGACGCGGAATTAAAATCAGATTTTAATTCGGGCAAACGAGTTAATTTAGAATTAATTCGTTAGCGACGTAAATAATAATTTCGCCAGGCGCAATTATTTATTTAAATTCGATTGAATTAACGTCGCGACGTAAGCTCGGTATTTCGGAAATATCGAACCCGAACGCGTGAGTGCACGTGGGCCCACTTTCATTTGGAAACGTGTGGGGCCCACATGACACATGTCATTCTAATGCTTTGCATGTAGATTGTGTACATTGCACTCAATGTCATTGCATGGAGTTTGAGTGTTTGACACTCTAAGCCATTGCATGTTATGTGTCATAATTTTATTATTAATTAATGAAAATTATGGCATAAATATAAATTGATTTTTGGTAAATCATTTTAACTTAACACAAAACTTCTTCTCTCTCATTTTCTCTCTTCTCTCACGCCCAAGCTTGAAATGGGGACTGGTTTTGAACCAGAAAAACGTGACACAAAAGGGAAGCAAGGGTTGGGTTTTCATGGTGAAAACCGCAAGTGCTAGCACACTACGAGTCTTGCGAAGGTGGTAGGGAGGTTCGACCATGAGGCGGGACTCATCCGATGGAGTTTGGAGCTTCGTTTTGAGACCCGAACTGCCAAGACAGTGGCATGGACTGGTTGCAGTAAGCTTACCAAGGCAGTGCGTTTTTGGGCATGATTCGTCTTCAAATCGACATAACCGATCAATGTGAGTATTCCGCTACCTTCGTTGGTGTATTCACGCATTATTTCATGTCTTGATTTGATCTTGGGACCTTAGAATAAACCAACAATGGCATCATGAGCTAATGTTGCAAGCATGAAATTTGTAGGGTTTAAAATTTGGGTAAATGTTTGTTGAGCATGATTTGAATAAATTGATTGTTTGAGTATGCTTATAACATGTTTAATTGCATTTTGGTTGGACCAATTTGTTGAAAATTGATTTGGAATAATTTTCCCCAATTTATTCATGTTGGCCGAATGTTAGGAGTCTTGGAGTTCTTGGAATTTTTCATTTTAAATTCATTGGATGAGTTATAATGATATAGGATGATGTTAATTTGAAGTCAATTGATTGAATTTTGAATTGAACAAAAATCCCCAATTCCTTCACCTTGGCCGAATGTAATAGCCCTATTGATGTCTTGGATTTTTTTGATTTTATGAACATTGGATGTGTATGAAATCATTCGGGAAGTTAATACGTTGTCGATTGTGTAATTAATCGGATTGAATTCAAATCGGACAAAATAACCTTCCTTGGCCGAGACTTAAAAGCATGTAAATGGGTTTGATTTTTCATTATGTGTGTTTGACATGTAATAATGAATTGAATATGATTAATTGACTAATTTGGTGTGTTTAAAAATGTTGATTTAGTTGATTAATCATATAATGCACTTTGGTAATTAAATTGTGAAAATTGGATTTTTGATTTATTAATTGGGCCTAATTTTGGAAATTAGAATTTAAAGTTGTAATTGGGCCTATTGGGCTTGATTTATCAAGTTTGGTTTAGGCCAAGTGGATTGGATCCAATTGGGCCCAAAACCTTAACCATAAAGCCCAATTGCGACTAATGAACCTTTAATGTTCAATTGGGCCTAATGGGCCAAGATTGATTTATGGGCTTATGGGGTAAATCCCGGATTGGACTTTGGTTATCGGTTTGACCCGAGTTGACCAAAAGTCCACGCCTTAAGAAATCAATCAAAAGCCCATTGGACTTTAATTGAATTGACGTTGGACGTTAATCGGTCTTTGAGACGCGTTACGATTAGATTTGGAATTTAAATCGTAAAAGGTTTATTAAATAAAAGTGTAATATTTAATTTGGAATTGAATAGTGAATTAGTATTAAATACATGTTAAATTAGATTTAATGATGTAGTTTAATTTAATTCATGAATTCGTACTTTAAGTACTTATTCGCAAAAACGAGTTTGACTCGAACAAAATCAAATCGTTGTTTGAACATTGGATGATCACTTAATTATCAGATTAATTAATTTGATTAGATTGATTGATAGCATGCTTATGTGTGTGAATACGTGGTTGTGTTGAATGAATAATGTATATCGGATGGATATTAGTCGGGTGGGCAATTTTAGAAATTGTTGTAATAAATTCGATTTATTAAATTGGACCTGCGTGTCCAGCCTTATCACCTTCTTTCTCTTTGTATTCTCTTCTCACCTATTCCCCTCTATGTATATGAGGTTTCTTTAGAAGTGTAGTGTAACGGGTAGAAGTAGTACAAGTGCTAGCTTGAGTGAGAAAGGGAGAGATTTGATCTAGGATCAATGTGTTAAGTATCCATCCGCATATCATTATTATTTTATTTCATACTCGCTTTATTATGTATTTAGAATGCATGTTTAAGGGTGTATGATGATGAGACCTTAACAAAGATAATTAAATTGGTAGCCAATTTGCACGCGAAAAACCCTCGTTTTATATTAAGCAAATATCCTTCCATTGAATGATTCTTGTTCAAGATCCGAAGTTGGCATTGGTTTGTTTTGACCAAAGTCAAGACCTTTGTCAATCAAGGATGTACTTGAATCATGAGAGTTTTGTTGCATATCGGTGTCTTGTCCAAATCGTGATTTTTATTGACCAAAGTCAGATCACTTTTTGTCCAATGACATTGATTACGAAACTTTCCTCGTCAATGGGTCCCGCTTAACTGGAATCATTAGGTTTGTGTTTGGCCAAAGCCAAGGCCTAAATGATTCAGAGGATAGGGTTAGGAAAATGTATTGGATACATTGACATTATACATATGTTTCGGACTTGGATGTCCACCTACCGGATCTAGGAATTGGATGAGATCCAATTGATCTGAGAGATCTACCTAGTTAAATAGCATACAGCTTTTTATTGGCCAAAGTCAGGGTTGTGTGTTATTTAATAGGATCCTAGCCCACTAGGAAACACGGTTTCCCGAGTACTCCACAGAGGGTTAGAGGCTCGACGAAAAATAGTGGGAGGCAAGTATTGAATTTGCAACATTCGTTCGAATACTCGCTAAACACGCTCATTTTATTTTATTTTACTCGTCATATTTATTAAAAGTATTAGTTGGACTAATATTTTATGTTGTTTTAAATTATATATATAGTTGGACTATATACAAACTCATTCAATATATAGTTGATTTTATAATTGGATTATAGTAATCAATATAATTGAATTAAAATGATAGTTGATTTTATAATTGGATTATAGTAATCAATATTAAAATTATAGTTGATTAAAATTGGATTATTGTAATCATTATAATAAATAGTACCTTAATAATTTGATTAATAGTTGGACTATTAAAATCATAAAGAATTGAAAGGTTGAATATTTAAAATATATAATCCTTGGATTAAATGTTTTAAATGATTTAATTTTCAATTGGGAATTAATAATAGGTTAATTTATTTGATAAAATAACTTATTATGACTAAGCCCATAATTAAGCAAATAGTAGAGCATAAAGTCTTTGGAAGATTTATGTGATGATGACTTTAGTGCTTAATTAATATACTTATAATAAATCTATCTTTAGATTTAAAAGTATTAAAATTGCAATTAATAATTCTTGGAGAATTAATTGACTATTCTAGTGGAGAAAAGTCAAAGTTTGCAATTGGGCATGTAGCACAAGGTGCACATCATTTCGATATTCTAAAACCCAAGTGGTTTGTGAAATATTGAAAAGGATAATTGACATATCCCAAGTGACTACCATTTGGATATGGAAGACACGAAGGAATTAAAGAAAGGGCGAGGCTCTAACTTTAAAATATTTGTCAAAGTTATGTTCACTACTAGTATTAAAATTGGATTTTAAATACTTAGTGTGGTACATAAAACATATATGTATTGACGTTCAGAATCCGCTGTGAGCTGGATACTGGCTTCAAGCCGAGATTTCTCTGCGAATTGGAAACGGGACGAAAGTCGCTGTTTCGACCGTAGATACCTAAGTTTAGGAACTACCCTTTGGGTATGTACTTAAATTAGGAAATGTTATAATGTAACTAGTTTAACTAGAGACATTATCTCTATATCAGTGTTTAATCCATTGCGGATAAAACCTTTATATTCTAGAACACTAAAGTGTTTCATTATATAAAGATGATACTGAGATAAATACATTGGATGTAAATAACAGAATTTATATTTTGAATATAAAAAAATCTCAAACATATAAAATGACAAATAAATAGCTCAAATTGATTTGATCAATGAGACTTATTTGTGGCATTGTTGTCTAGGACACAATTAAACAAGACTCGTATATCTACACTTTTGAAGAGTGGGTACTAGGACTGATTTGACTATTCAAATAAGGTCTACGACTCTAGTTTATTAGGTTAAATACCTAAAATACTATTTACTTGGTAATAGTAAAAAAGGGCCACCGATCTGTTAGCCCTATTCATGGTGAAGCAAGTGGGCCCATATCTAGCTAGGCTAGATGTGAACATGAATATTTCGTGACCTTAACGGATGTGACATCACGTTGTGGTTATGTGTTTCTTTTGAAGAACACAGATCGGAAACTTTAGAGTTTCGACACGAAGTAGACAAACAGATCGGCTGTAGTATTATTCCGCCACGGTAAAACCGTAATGGAAAATACTTAAGCAGTAAGTTTCATACGTAAATGAAAGAGTACGGTATTCTTTCATATGAGGACTCCTCCCGAGACACGTTAGTTAGACGGTGTGTCCGAACAAAAACCGAATTTTGTTGGACATGATAAGGTTTATCACGAGTCGCTCTAGCTACTATTTCCTTCAACAGGATATGTATTAACAGTGCAAAACTTATTTAGAATAAGGTTCCATATAAATCTGTTTGACAGATATCATATAGGATATGAACAGGGAAGAAACGAGGTTTCTCATTCCTGATAATTTGGGTATGCCAGGCATAGCGTTTGGATGATACCAAACTAAGGACCCAAATTGGATAAGTGCCAATATAGGTTTCCTAAGGGAAACCTTAAGTATAGTACTTATAAATCCCACATGAGAACAATGTAATTGTTGCTCACCATGCGGTTTTCCTGAGAGGAATACCGATATGCAGTGGTCAGTGGGAGGATAGTGATACTCGATGAAAATCGGAGTAATACTGTTCAAGGCACGAAGTCCTTAATGGAACACAAATAGTTCATCTATGATGAAACTATACCATTAATCTTCAAATACACAAGAAACTAGTAGATCGGATAGAGTCAGAAAACAACCTAGGGTATGGGTTTCTGATCTAACCTCATAAAGATGTCAATCTTATGGAGGTGTACCATCCGACTACGTTATGAGGAAGTGATACGAGGTATCGACTCCCTGTTATGGCAAAGTGCCATGAGTCCGAAATGGATTCCATGTATAACAACTATGTTTGATACTAGTTGTTGTACCACAAGGCATTGTGCCTATGGTACATTAAACGTCTTCAAGGAAGACATACATGGAAGGCAACATACCAACGTACAAAGCTAGGCTTTTGACGGAAAGGTATCGTTATCAACATTGTGTTAATAACGGTTCAACCTTTTACCTGTTGCCATGGTAAATCCATTTTGAAGATGCTTGTTGATAACTGTATATTTCATTTATGAAATATGTCAGTTACAAATCAAAATCGCTTTCCTGAAAAGGAAACCTTTTGGAGGATGTTTACAACATCCTGACGATTTTATATAACCGACAAACAAGGTTTGCGGGTTATTCGATCCATGTTTGGATTGATGCAAGCATAAGGTTCTTGGAACTGTTATTTTGAAATAATCATAATGGTTTATGATTTGACTCAAAACGAAATAATTCTTGTGTATATAAGGAGGTTAGTGGGAGAGCGCACTGACAGTGAAATTCCCATAAAGCAATTGGTGAAAGCTTGGCTTTCATAAATATTCTTTCATAGAAATTCTCCGTAGAATTCTGGGGAGTAACAACCTTTATTCAAGGAATAAAGATCTACTGGGATAGATTTGGAGTTGTTAACACTCTCTGGAAATTGTACATTTAAAATGTACTTGATAGGGTGTCTCATACGCTTCGAGCATATGGAGTCACAATCGGGTCAATCCAAGTGATAGTCACTGGATTGAAGATTAAGAACATCTGTTAGTATCTGAGAGAACTAAAGATGCTGTCTTAAACTATGGAGAAGGAGAACTTGAAGTGACTGGGATCACCACTGCAAGTTTCCAAACAATTAAATACTGCGGTACTATAAAGTTTGAATAACGGGACAGTGAGCTGGAAATCTTCCAAGCAAGATAACTGTTGCCGAATAAACAACAAATGCGGATTATTGCTGCAGCTGAGGCAGCAATAGAAGCCATTTGGATCGAAAATAAATCTAATTAGATTAGATATAGTTCTGTTAGCAGCTGAGCTAGGCGTCAGCACAGGCTAAGGAATTAAAGGTCTCATCGACGATCCAGATATATACTTCTATATCATCTGATTCGTTCGGATCATACATCGTGGCGATGTGATGATCGTATAAATCGCGTCAAACAACAAATCCGCTGACGAAAACCTTTCCTCAGCAATTTGAGCGAACCTTACATAGTTCGGGTGTAGGACACTTGAGTGACTCGCTACGTGCCAAGTGGGAGATTGTTGGATAATATGACCCATAGCGTCACTATTTGCACAGATCATTGTGTTGTTGTAGCAAATTAACTATGTAATAAGGAAATTGCACTCTCATCATTTGTGATTAGATCACCATAGATATATAAATGAAGAGAGGTCCCTATGATTAGTTCCTGGATTGAGATGATATGAGACAGTATCAGTCCACGAAGGATTAATCATTAAATATCCCTAGCCGTAGTATTATCGAGACTGGACATCGATAATGCGGAATAGGCTAGTATTGCACTTGTGCGCGTTGTGAGGGCACAACGGCATAGTTCTCATATATATAAGTATTGGATACTTGTGCAAGTGCGATAGGAGGTCGTGTTTCACCGATGGTACGGGAAACAGCTTCGCTCTGGATAGACCCTTCGGAATCCCATTGGTATTATGACTAGGTGTCTATGGGAGGCCGAAATCAAGGTAGGTGTGTATAGTCTTAACCTGAGACTTACATCGCTAATACTTACGACAATCGGTAAACTTTGGTTTTGGTGGTGGGGGATCTTAACTGGTTCTGTGTTCACCTCTTCTGGGTTTATCAGGAATCGTAGTGTATTGGATGTGATGTCAAGACGGAAGTATCACTTCAGTCATATTGGAGATGATGTCACGCAGGATACGGTATTAGTGCTCTTAAGTGATGCGCATCCAATCGTGATATTATGACCAGGTCATGAATATCCGATTATAGAGACTAGTTACCAGACATCCGATATGTGTTTCGGACGGGGCAGACACTTATCCAGCCCCAGCCCTAGCACGTGATTATCCGATACTGGGCCGATATGCACAATACAATTGTATACTACGCTTGATACAGATCTAGATATTCTTTGATGAATATGTCCGGAGAACTTGGGAAGACTTGGTGCTTTGCTAGGAGTCGACCTTGTCTCGTAAATCGGTAGAACGTAGTACTTGGTACGTACGTGATTCGGATACTCCGACGACCGTATTTACTGCCAGATTATCCGGGGATCTCATGGGTCGCTTCCCGATAATCCACCGATGACGCACAACTCGCACTCTTGAATAATCTGGGATTATATAGAAGAGAGAGAAAATTAATCTAGGATTAATAACGGAGATATTTTATCCGGGATAAAATGTCGTCTAAAGAGAGAGAACGATTAATTCGGAATTAATCGATGTATTAATATATTCGATATATTAGACGAAATTAGATTTCGACGCGGAATTAAAATTAGATTTTAATTCGGGCAAACGAGTTAATTTAGAATTAATTCGTTAGCGACGTAAATAATAATTTCGCCAGGCGCAATTATTTATTTAAATTCGATTGAATTAACGTCGCGACGTAAGCTCGGTATTTCGGAAATATCGAACCCGAACGCGTGAGTGCACGTGGGCCCACTTTCATTTGGAAACGTGTGGGGCCCACATGACACATGTCATTCTAATGCTTTGCATGTAGATTGTGTACATTGCACTCAATGTCATTGCATGGAGTTTGAGTGTTTGACACTCTAAGCCATTGCATGTTATGTGTCATAATTTTATTATTAATTTAATGAAAATTATGGCATAAATATAAATTGATTTTTGGTAAATCATTTTAACTTAACACAAAACTTCTTCTCTCTCATTTTCTCTCTTCTCTCACGCCCAAAGCTTGAATGGGGACTGGTTTTGAACCAGAAAAACGTGACACAAAGGGAAGCAAGGGTTGGGTTTTCATGGTGAAAACCGCAAGTGCTAGCACACTACGAGTCTTGCGAAGGTGGTAGGGAGGTTCGACCATGAGGCGGGACTCATCCGACGAGTTTGGAGCTTCGTTTTGAGACCCGAAACTTCTGCCAAGACAGTGAGCATGGACTGGTTGCAGTAAGCTTACCAAGGCAGTGCGTTTTTGGGCATGATTCGTCTTCAAATCGACATAACCGATCAATGTGAGTATTCCGCTATCCTCATTGATGTATTCACGCATTATTTCATGTCTTGATTTGATCTTGGGACCTTAGAATAAACCAACAATTATAAGGCATGGACTTTGGCAACCAAGCCCAGTAAGGAATCACCCTTTTTGCCAAAAATCAATTTAGGCCCAATAAAATATTTAAAGGCTCATTTTTATTATATTTGGACTTTATGGAAATGGTTTTAGGCCCAATTGGATCCAACCAATTAACATAAACAAAACGTGGCCAACCAAGCCCAATAAGTCCAAATACAACTTTATTAGCCCAATTCCAAATTTTAGCCAAAGAATAAATTCAAAATTCCTAATATCATAATTTAAATCATTAAAGTGCATAGCCATAATTAATTAGTCAATTTAACATTTCCAAAATATCAGTTACACTAATTAATCAACGTTATTATATTTAATTCATGTCCAACACAATTAAACAAATTAATTCATTTCTATGCTTTTGATGTCACGGCAATTGTAGGGATTTTTAAATCCGATTTCGATTTCAATCCAATTAAACCATAAATCATTTATCCCATGTCTTTCAACTCATCCAATGATCAAAAACAAAAATTACCATGACTTTATGGCATATCATCAATCGGCCAAGCAAATTTTTTGGGGAAAAATAATCCAATTCAATTTTCATCAAATTGTCATGCATACTCTAAGTTATCATCATTCAAGCATACTCAAACAATCAATTTTATCAAATCATGCTCAAATCAATTTTACCCAAATTTTACCCTAAATTCATTTCATGCTTAAACTGCTCTGATACCATTGTTAGGATTTCTAGGTCAAACCAAGATCAATTAAGCAATGAAATGTGCGAATACAACAAAGTAAATTAGCGGAAATACTCACTTTGATCAGCTTTTGCGATGCGAAGACAACAAAAATTATGCTCCATTGAATTCGGCCAAGCCCCTTTGTTGTGCTCCTTATGTTGATCTTCAAGCTCCAAGCTTTAAGTGTTGATTCCATGCTCATAGATGGGTTTCCCTATCACCTTTGAATGACTCCTTAGTGTGCTAGCACTTAGAAAAAATTGCAACAATTTTTCTTCTTCTCCTTGGTGAGTTTCGGCCAAGCCTTGCACAAGAGATGAAGAGTGCGTTTTTTAGAGAGAGAGATGAGATGAGAAAAATGAAATGTTGACTTGTTATTTGATTTTCCAAAAAAAACAATTAAGATATACCAAATCCAAGATTTTGGTAAAAGTCATCCATCACTTTTCAACTTGTGTGAAAAACAAGTTTCCAACCACCCACCAAATTCCATCAACTTAAAGTTGATTAAAGTTACTAGGTGATGTCACTTGTGGGCCCCACTTGATTCAAAATTCGAGTGGGCCCGCAATACATCCCGGGCTCGAGTTCGCTAATTCCGAATTAACGAATTTTCCGTTGCGACGTAATTAAATCAAATTTAATTAAATAATTATGCCTAGCAAAATTACTATTCACTTCGCTAGCGAATTAATTCTAAATTAACTGGTTCGCCTGAATTAAAATCCAATTTTAATTCCGCCTCAAAATCTAATTTTGTTTAATATATCGAATATATTATTTTATCGATTAATTCCAAATTAATCGTTCTCTCTCTTTAAATAGTATTTTATCCGAGATAAAATATCTCTGTAATTAATCCTAGATTAATTTTCTCTCCACTAATTAATCCCAAATTAATTATGTGCGAGTCATACGTCATCGGTGAATCTTCGAGAAGCGACCCATGAGATCCCTGGATATGTTGGCAGTAAATCTGGTCGTCGGACTATCCGAACACGTACGTACCTAGTCCTACGTTTTTACCCATTTACAAGACATGGTTGGCTTCTAGCAAGGCACCGTGCCTACCCAATTCTCCAGAAATATTCTTAAAGGAATATGTAATTTGTATCAGGCGTAGTATACATAGTATTGCGTATTGCGATCCAGTATCAGATGTCACATGTTAGGCCTGGCGCTGGAATTGTGTCTGCCCCGTACGAAGCATATATCGGATCTCTTGTAACTAGTCTCTATAATCGGATAAACATGACCTAGTCATATTATCTCGATAGCTGCAGCATACAAGAGTACCAGTACCTTATCCTACGTTACCATCATCTCCATATGACTGGAGTGATACTTCCATCTCGACATCACACCCAATACACTATGATTCTCAATATACCCAGAAGACGCGTACACAGAACCTGTTAAAGCCCTGGACGACCAAAACCAAAGTATATTGATTGTCGCAAGTATTAGCGATGCAAGTCTCAGGTTAAGACCAAATACACCTACCCTGATTCGAACTCCCATAGAAACATAGTCATACTACCAATGGGATTCCGAGAGGTCTATCCAGAGCGAAGCTATTTTCGTACCATCGGTAAACACAACCTCCTATCACACTTGCATCAGTATCCAATACTTAAATATATGAGAACTATGTCGTTATGCTCCCACAACGCGTACAAGTGCAATAATAGTCTATTTCGCTTTATTGATGTCCAATCTCGATAATACTACGACTATGGATGTTTTAATGATTAAACCTTAGTGGATTAATATTCTCTCATATCTTATTAATCTAGAACTAATCATATGGACTTTTATCATTTATATATATCTTGGTAATCCAATTACAAATGATAAAAGAGCAATTTCCTTTGTCACATAGTTAATTTGTACAACAACACCATGTTCTGTACAAATAATGATGTTATGGGTCATAATTGTCCAACAATGGGGACTATTCTAACCTTGATCAGGTTTAGTCGACTGGGAACATTCCCCATTGACTTAGTTAGAGTCAAGTTCAAGACCTGGCCTTCATCTGGTCTAGACGACAATTAGAGAATCCTCTGGTCTTTGACCCGTAGTATGGAGATTATCTTGACCTTCATCTGGTTCAGTCGATTGGGAACATTCTCCATTAACTCAGTTAGAGTCAAGTTCAAGACCTAGCCTTCATCTAGTCCAGACGACAATTAGAGATTCCTCTTATCTTTGGACCCCTAGTATGGGGACTATCCTAACCTTCATCAGATTCAGTCGACTGGGAACATTCCCCATTGACTCAATTAGAGTCATGTTCAAGACCTGGCCTTCATATGGTCCAGAATATAATTGGAGTTTCCCCTGGTCTTTAACCCGTACTGTGGTGATTATCCTGACCTTCATCGGGTTCATTCGATTGGGAACATTCCCCATTGACTCAGTTAGAGTCAAGTTCAAGACCTGGCCTTCATCTGGTCCAGACAACAATTAGAGATTCCCATAGTCTTTAACCCGTAGTATGGGGACTATCCTGACCTTCATCAGGTTCAGTCAACTTGGAACATTCCCCATTGACTCAGTTAGAGTCAATTTCAAGACCTGGCCTTCATCTGGTCCAGAGAACAATTAGAGATTCCTCTGGTCTTTGACCCGTAGTATGGGATTATCCTGACCTTTATCTAGTTCAGTCGAATGGGAACAATCCCCATTGACTCTGTTAGAGTCAAGTTCAAGACATGTCCTTCATCTGGTCCAGCCGACAATTAGAGATTCCTCCGGTCTTTGGACCCGTATTATGGGGACTATCCTGACCTTCATCAGGTTCAGCCGACTGGGAACTGTTGGGAAGCGGCCGCGAGTGCTTAGCAAAAAATCAAAATTATTATGCCACTTTCCCTTTGCCCAAGACTCATTTTTTTTATTATTCTACAAGCCTATACATGTTACTATATATTCTAATCATAAAAACTCATAAAACATGCAAAGAACATAAACCTAAACATGCTAACTATCAAAAGAACTCTAATTAAAACAAAGAAAGAAAAAAACTTACTTGAACTGAAGACTCTTCCAGTCCTCCCCCCAATCTACAAGCTTTTCTCAAACTCAGCAAACTCTTCCACGTTCCAAAGAGCCACCCAAGTGTGTGGCCTCCAAAGATGCACAGACCAACGCCAAAACTCAATGGCAAGACTACGCCTTGAGGGCACGGGTATTTTGCCCTTGGTGCTAGCCTAGGCAAATACCTCAAAACTTTTAACTCGAGGTTCCTATAGTTAATTAGACTTAAGGATCCTCAAAATCAGTGGCTTACTCTTAAACTTTAGAGTTGCTCACTTATATAAACCCAAGATATGAAAGGTTTTGGTGTAAAATTTTGTGAAGAATTCTTTAGGTTTATATAGTGCTCCAAAGACAACAAAATTAATTAAGAATCCGATGTGGGATAAAAGCTAATTTAATCTTAGCCATTGGATCTTAATTTAGTGGTTTAATGAGATTATAAAACCCTAATAAGAGTTTGGGCCGAATTGGAATTCAAAACAAATAACAAAAATAATTTTATTATTCACGTGAATAGTACTTTTTTTATTCCAATTCCCAAAGTGCCCCCATCGTCATTAACCAATCCCTAAGCCATTATGGAACCTAATAAATGATTTGTTCAATAATTAAACACATTGAACCATTTATGAACAATTCCTACAGCAATCATATATGCTGTTATATTTGTGTTGTGCCCTATTAACCATTGATTTCGACTTTGTTGTGTGTGACCTTTTGGGTTCCCCTCAATTTGGACATGAAATGAATAGTGATAATTTAATCTAACATAAATTATCCTCCGATCAGATGGTCGTTCGATTTCAATGACCAATGTTGACATCTAGCATCATGCCAAGGCCCCCAAATGAGAAGGAAATATATATATACCCATTCTGTATGCGATTTACATATGATACGGTCCATCGCCTCACTGTATCCCCACCTATTGACCTAGGGTACGGAAAGTGTCTACCCATATGGTCAAAGGTATAATGTTGATAGTGTCATGAATCGTGCTAACCCAAGAATCTCACATGATTCTTTCACTGTGGCCACAGTCTCAAGCACTGATCACACATATCAACCCGCGGATTGGAATACTACTCTTATAAGAAAATATTATTCGAGAGAGTGGCGATTCTCTATTGTATCTTTAAAAACTTCATGTGTTTCAATAAATAACCCAATCATACCCTTATGACCGGATCTTTTGAACTGGGGAAGGAGAATGTCAAAGTTATTTGATCCACACATAAGATTGTAAGGACCTCAAGTCTAAGGACTAGTCATATAATCGATACATGAAAGTTCTCATAGACAAATGAGATAAACACTTCATATGAAAACTTTCGAAGATCAGTTCGATGGACACGAGCAACTCATACATCCATGTGATACACCAACCGGACGGATCTCCGCTTGTAGCCTATGAGAACGGCTACCCTACATAAGGGCGGATCATATCATCATGCTAGTCTCTCGTCTTATTACTCCAAGGGCTTTATTACAGTGTTGATGATTCATATAAGTTATGTAAGGCACGTATAATAAAGATTGCCATTTTATTAATTAATGAAAATATTACAAATACATGTACATATAGCCCATCCACAAGTTGGGTATAGGGCATATCCCTATCATGAACATTCCACATTGACTAAGTTAGAGTCAAGTTTAAGATATGGCCTTCATCTGGTCCAGACGACAATTAGAGATTCCTCTGGTTTTTGGCCCGTAGTATGGGGATTATCATGACCTTCATCCGGTTCAGTCGACTGGGAACATTCTCCATTGACTTAGTTAGAGTCAAGTTCATGACCTTGCCTTCATTTGGTCCAAACGACAATTGGAGATTCCTCTGGTCTTTGGACCCATAGTATAGGGACTATCCTGACCTTCATCAGGTTCGGTCGACTGGGAACATTCCCCATTGACTTAGTTAGAGTCAAGTTCAAGACATGGACTTCATCTGGTCCAAACGACAATTAGAGATTCACATGGTCTTTGGCCCGTAGTATGGGGATTATCTTGACCTTCATCTGGATCAGTCGACTGGGAACATTCTCCATTGACTCAGTTATAGTCAAGTTCAAGACCTGACCTTAATCTGGTCCAGACGACAATTGGAGATTCCCCTGGTCTTTGGACCCGTAGTATGGGGACTATCTTGACCTTCATCAGTTTCAGTCGATTGGGAACATTCTCTATTGACTCAGTTAGAGTCAAGTTCAAGACCTGGCCTTCATCTGGTCTAGACGACAATTAGAGATTCACCTGGTCTTTGACCCGTAGTATAGGGATTATCCTGACCTTCATCTGGTTCAGTCGATTGGGAACATTCCCCATTGACTTAGTTAGAGTCAATTTCAAGACCTGGACTTCATCTGGTCCAGACGACAATTAGAGATTCCCCTGGTCTTTAGACCCGTAGTATGGGGACTATCCTGACCTTCATCAGGTTCAGTCGACTGGGAACATTCCCCATTGACTCGGTTAGAGTCAAGTTCAAGACTTGGCCTTCATCTAGTCCAGACGACAATTAGATATTCCCCTAGTCTTTGACCCATAGCATGGGGATTATCTTGACCTTCATCTGCTTCAGTCGACTGGGAACATTCCTCATGACTTAGGTAGAGTCAAGTTCAAGACCTGGACTTCTTCTGGTCCAGATGACATTGAAAGCTCCCCTGGTCCTTTGACCCGTAGTATGGAGTTTGTCCTGACCTTCATCTGATTCAGTCGACTGGGAGTATTCCCCATAGCTCATGTATAGTCAAGTTGAAGACATGGCCTTCATTTGGTCCAAACGATATTGAAGACTCCCATGGTCCTTCTCTCATATCAACATCCGGATCTGGTCGACTGAGGATCATCCCTAATATTTAGTAGATTCCATTAAACATAATATTACCTTTGACAGGTTCAAGCGACATTAACATTCATATCTTGTCGACTGAGAATCATCCTAGATATTCACTTAGCTCCACCAATGTGGTATGACCTTTGACAGATTCAATCAACGTCAATGTCAGGTACCCATACGTGTTTTACCTTAGACGACATACTCGTCGATACTCTCTAAGCCAATGACTCATTGACTTAGAGAGTAGGGGATAAACTGTACGGGCCAAAATTGGGCCAGGGGAAAAATCGTCTTTTCTTTCGAACCCAATACCAAATAGAGGCCCAGCCTATAGCATTTGCACATAAGGCTACACATATAAAGTCAAACCCAAGAGATAGGATAAAACATACCTCAATTCATTTCCTACTATTTCCCTTTTTTTTTCTAAACATGATATATGTCCTCCATATGCAAGGTTTGCTGTCTCTGGTTGCCGTTTGCTATTTTGGTCACTATTTTGCTGTTTTTTTGTTGTTGTTTTGCTGTTTTCTGGTTGTTGTTTTCTATTTTTATGGTTGCTGTTTTGTTGTTGCTGTTTCATGGTTTTTTGCTGTATTTTCGGTGGTTGGCTGATATTCTTATCTCAGTTTTTTTACTGTATTTTCGGTGGTTGGCTACTGTTTTGGTCTCGGTTTTCTACTTTTTTTTCGATGGTTGGCTATTGTTTTAGTCTCGGTTTTCTAGTAGTTTTTTTTTGTGGTTGGCTGCTGTTTTTTGTCTTGGTTTTCTTGTTGTTTTTTTGGTGGTTGGCTGCTGTTTTTGGTCTCGGATTTCTCGTGATTGGTTATTTCTTCTGGATTTTTTCTTTGTTGTTTTTTATGATTGGTTGTGGTTTCGGTTTCGTGGTTGTTTCGGTGAGGGTTGTTTCTTCTGTGATGGTTGTTTCGGTGATGGTCTAGGGTTTTTTGTTTGTTGCTTGCTTGTTGGGTGATTTGTTTTTTCTGGTTTGTTTTTTTTTTTTTTTCGGTCCTCCTCTTGTTTCGGTGATACAAAGAATGAGCATCCATAGGGTTTAAAGTTGCCGTCCAAGCCTCGCAAAAATAAGAAATTAGTTTTCTTTTTATAATGATTTTGAGGGATCTCCAAATAGAAAAATAAATCATGTTGATTTGGGGAATATATTCATCAAATTATTTTGGGAATACAATCTCATAAATTTGGTGATGAGGATATCTCAAATCTTGTTAAATTGGTAAGGATGGGATCCCAAAATCTCATTGAATTGGAAAGTGATTTGATGAGAGGATTTGCATGGATTGTATGGCCTTTGGGCGTGCATGTTGGGTCATGGGCCACGTGGATGGACTGCATAGTGGGTCTGAGGCTAAGGTTTGAAGCAGAAACTGACTGAGCAAATCCGAGACTGGCTAGTGAGTTCGAATCCGATGCGGTGCTAATTTTGGATGTTTTCCTTCCTTCCGGCATTCGTTTTTCGCAACTTCCGCAACTTTTTAGGTAGTGCCTCCATACAAGGCTCATCATCGAGCTTATGCAAAAATATAGTGTCTACAGATTCTTGTCAATTCAGATCTCAATTGAATTTCTCGTTCAACTTTCTGAATTTCTCAAATTAGGTTCTCAATATCTAGATGTGGGTGGTTCAAGATATTCTTTGGCAAAAAGCAAGCTTCATTTTAATTGAGTTTTCTATTTCTTGTAATTTTGAAGAATTAAGTACATGGTTTGTCTATATATGAGATGTCTGGGTTCATGATTCATTTAGGATCAATCAGAATATTTTGGATCTACACAAAATGCAAAGAAGAAAAAAAGAGAGATGGAAATAATACAAAAAAAAAAACAACAACAACAATATTAATAATAATAATAATAATAATAAAAGAAGAAAAAATATAATGATGTTAAATTATTATTCTATCTATTAAAATATATTTCCCGACAATGGCGTCCAAAACTTGACACACTCGCAAAGTGGTTTTTTACTCCCAAGTATAAGAGTGTCAAAGTAATAAAATAACCTGGTAAGTCTATGATCGATCTACATGGAATAGATTTAGTAAAATAAAATAATAATTCAAGTGAAAAAATAAAAAGGCTGAATTGTATCATGACGTTGTCATTCTTATACAGTTCCTGGTCAAGGTTTACACTACTTGGTCAGTAAAGTAAACCTGTTGAGACCGGTACATATCGTATACTGGAATATTATATTCCAATGGTTTCTCAATGAACCATAAGTCTTGGAGACTCATATAGACATGTAGGTATTTATAGCGGATAAACATTGAACCACTCACCGAAGATTCTTAATGGATGGTACACCAACGTCAATAGGAATCTTCTCGGGTTGAGTAGCATTTGTGATTCTTCGACTTGAGATACCACTGTTGGGACATGAAACATCTTCCACACTAAGATGGCAGTCACGTCATCGATCTATTTATATCAGACCTCCACATGTTCGTTGGGTGTGGACAAATCCTCAAGGTGACATGTGTGTGTCGAGATAGGATCCGTCAGTTCTGTGTACAGAGCATAGGTAGTCCATATATGATTAGCAATCAGATAAAAACCATGGGCCAGTGGTACACTTTAGAAGTGAGTTCTAAATGTTCTCTTAGAGATTGCTAATAGAGACGTCGACAGGATTGTCACTATAGAGATTTGAGGGTTACATTTATATCTTTGGGATATATCCGGATACCTGTGACGGAGGAATTAAACATATGCCATGACCTCGACCTGTATGATTCTGTGAGTTTATCCGTGGTAGTCATAATTTACGAGTGGGTAAATTATGGACACGGAATTAGGTTTCGTGACGGATATGCCTGAATCCAGAGAGTCTCACTAGTGAAGTATACTCGTAGAGCACTAGGGCAACTTTTATGACTAATACTGATTATTTATAAGTCGTTTAAAGGTTAAACGAAAAATACATGCGAATGGACCTAATGGTCATTTCCTAATTAATGTGTATTTGTATTTAATGGAAGATTTTATTAAATACACATTAATTAAATGTCAAATTGTGATATTTGACATATATCATAAATATATGTGTATTTGCATATTTTAAAGTAAATATAATACATATATTTAAAATATTTATATTTAAATAATTATTTAATTATTTAATTGTTAAATAATTAAAGTAATTAAAATATAAATATCTTAAGTTATGATAACTTTAGGACATGACTTTAGTTGCTTTATTTGACTTGTTGTAAATCATTAAATGGTGTAATGATCAAATACACAACTTGATTAAAGCTTTATTGAAACAAAAAAAATATCTAGATATTTGTATATACTCACAAATTTCGGCCAAGGGTAAATTGGGAGAGTATATATTGTTTTGTTTCATTTTTCATAAGATTTAGGTTAACAAAGTTAACAAAAACAAACACAAAAAAGTTGAGAGCAAAGTTGAAGAACCAAAAAGAAAAAGCTTGGAAATATTTGATTCTATAAGTTTTTCTTTAAACTTTTCAACTAAGAAATTGTTTCTATCATGCTTAGCTTCAACATGTCTTTCTAGGATGTTGTCTCTACACTTCTAGTTTGTGTTTTAAATGGTTTTGAACTTGTTTGAAAGATGAAAGCATGTATGATATCCAAGTGAACTTGAAATGAGTTCTTAAGCTCTCTTTTGATTATTTGATAATCAAGTTTCCATTATAGAGTTGCCAACCCACAGATTCTAAGGGTCCCAAGGATCATAAATCAAGCATGAACATGTGTGAATACATTCGAGGAAGTCGCGTAATACTTACATCGATCAGTTGAGCGACGCGGAGGCAACAAAAATTTCAGATTCTGCCTCTTCACTGGTTCGGCAGTGAGCTGCATTCCCTCACTGGTTTCGGCCATTGGAGATCAACTTCCAAGCTCAAAGCTTCATCGGGGTGATTCCCGGCTCATGGGTGGACTTCCCTATCACCTTCGCATGATCCCGGAGTGTGCTAGCACTCTTGATTATGCCAAGAAAATCACACTTGCTTCCCCTCATTTCTTCAAACTCTCGGCAGTTCAGTGCCTTACAAGAAGAAGAAAATGGTGTGAGGAGAGAAGAGGGAAAAGAGATGAGAGATGAGAGTGTTTTTTGTGTTTTTGGCTAAAAAGTGTATCATAAACATTTAATCAATTTCTAAAATTGATTTTCCATTTTGTTTTTCCAAAAAATAAAATGGCATTTAAGTTTTGCCAACCACCACATCAACTATTCACATCACACAAGTCAATCAAGTTGTCAAGTCACATCACTCAAAGTGACAAGTGATTTGACGCTTGATGTGACGCTAGATGCGACTAGCGATTTGACGTGCCGTGCTCAAATTCGAAATGCGAATGCACTTGCAAGTTATCTCGGGCTCGGGTTCGCTAATTCCCAATTAACGAATTTTCCGTTGCGTCGTAATTAAATGATTACGCCTAGCAAAATCACTATTCACGTCCCTAACGAATTAATTCTAAATTAATTCATTCGCCCGAATTAAAATCTAATTTTAATTCCACGACAAAATCCAATTTCGTTTAATATATCAAATATATTAATTTCTCGATTAATTCCAAATTAATCGTTCTCTCTCTTTAAATGAAATTTTATCCCAGATAAAATATCTCCGCAATTAATCCCAGATTAATTTTCTCTCTCACGTTATTAATCCCAGATTAATTAAAAGTGCGAGTCATACGTCATCGGTGAATCTTTGGGAAGCGACCAATGAGATCCCCGGATATGTTGGCAGTAAATTCGGTCATCGGACTATTTGATCACGTAAGTATCTCGTACTACGTTTATACTGAATTACAAGACAAGGTTGGCCTCAAGCAAAGCGCCATGGCTACCCAATTCCCCAGAAATTTCCTTACAGGAATAAAGGATCTATATCAGGCGTAGTATACATAGTATTGCGTATTTCTATCCAGTATTAGATGATCACATGCAAGGCATGAGGCTGGTACAGTGTCTGCCCTGTACGAAGCATATATCGGATGATAAGCAACTAGTCTATTTAATATCGGATAATCATGACCAAGTCATATTATCCCGACGGTTGCAACCTTATATAGAGAACCAGTTCTGTATCCCTGCACGATCATCAACTCCATATGACTGGAGTGACACTTCTGTCTTGACATCACACCCAACACACTATGATTCTCAATATACCCAGCATCGGCGTACACATAACCTATTAAAGCCCTGGACTACCTCAACCAAAGTATATTGATTGACGCAAGTATTAGCGGTGCAAGTCTCAGGTTAAGACCAAATACACCTACCCTGATTTCGGATTTCCATAGACACATAGTCATAATACCAATGGAATTCTGAGGGGTCTTATCCAGAGCGAAGCTGTTTCCCATACCATCGGAGAAACACAACCTCCTATTACACTTGCATGAGTATCCTATTCCAAAATATATGAGAACTATGTCGGTGTGCCCTCATAACGCGCACAAGTGTAACACTAGTCTTTTACGCATTCATCGATGTCCAATCTCGATAATGCTCTGACTAGGAATATTTAATGATTTATCCTTCATGGATTGATATTGTCTCATATCATTCTCAATCCAGGAACAAATCACAGGGACCTCCTATCATTTATATATCTAGGTGATCTAATCACAAATGATAAGAGTGCAATCTCCTTTGTCACATAGTTAATTTGTACAACAACACTGTGATCTGTACAAATAGTGACGCTATGGGTCATAATTGTCCAACAATCTCCCACTTGGCCTATAGCCAGTCACTCGAGTGCTTGACACCCGAACTATGTACGGTTGACTCAAACTGCTGAGAAAAGTCTTTCGTCAGCATATTTGTATGATTATCGTCTGATGCGATTTATACGATCATCACATCGCCACGATGTATGATCCGAATGAATCAGATGAATATCAAAGTATGTATCTGGATCGTTGATGAGACCATTAATTCTTTAGCCTGTGCTTGAGCCTAGCTCAGCTGCTAACAGAACTATATCTAATCTAATTAGATTTATTTATCGACCTAGAAGGCTTCTATTGCCGCCTCAGCTGCAGCAATAACCTGCATTAGTTGTTTATTCGGTAACAAAATCTTGCTAGGAAGATTTCCAACTCACTGTTCCGTTATTCAAACTGTATAGTACCGTCTTACGACTTATAGTCGTCTTTATCGGTTAGGAAACTTGCTACAGTGATCCCAGTCACTTCAAGTTCTCCTTCTCCATAGACTAAGATAGCATCTTTAGTTCTCTAAGACACTAAGTATGTTCTTAACTTCAATCTAGTGACTATCACTTGGATTGGCCTGATTGTTAATCCATATGCTCAAAGCGTATGAGACACCAGGTCGCGTACATTTTTCAATGTACGAGTTCTCTGAGAATTTTCTCGAAAGCCAACCTTTCGCCGATTGTTTTTAAATGGGAATATCATTTCCAAGAAATGACATATGTTATCATTATTCTATATAGGACAGCCACTGTCAGTGCGCTCCCACTAACCCTCTTATTATACACAAGAATCTTTTTATTTTGAATTAAATCATAGACCATTATGATTACACCAAAACGATAATTCTAAGAATCTATGCTTGCTTCAATCCAAACATGGATCGAATAACCCGCAAACCTTGTTTACTAGTTTTGGTACGACAAAACCGACAGGATGTTGTAAACATCCTCCAAAAGGTTTCCTTTTCAGGAAAGCGATTTTCCCGTAAAGCTGTCATATTTCATAAATGAAACACGCAGCTTTAGCAAGCATTATCCAAATGGATTTACCGTGGCAACAATTAAAAGGTTGAATCGTAATCAGTACAATGTTGATAACGATACATTTCCGCTAAAAGCCTAGCTTTATACATTGGTATGTTGCCATCCATGTACGTCTTCCTTGAAGACTTATAAGTACTAATAGGCATAATGCCTTACGGTACATCAACTAGTATCCAAACTAAGTTGATATACATGGAATCCATTTCGGACTCATGACAGGAGTCGAAACCTTGTATCACTTCCTCATACGTAGTCAGTTGGTAATCCTCATAAGATAGACATTTTTATGAGGTGATATCAGAAACCCATACCCTAGGTTGTTTTCTGACTCTCTCCGACTTACGTGGTTCTTGTGTATTCGAAGATTAATGGAATAGTTTCATCCTTGATGAACTATATGTGTTCCATTAGGATTCGATGCCTGGACAGTATTACTCTGATTTTCATCGAGTTTTACTATCCTCCCACTTACCACTGCATATCGGTATTCCTCTTAGGAAAACCGCATGGTGAGCAACAATCTAATGGTTCTCTAGTGAGTTGTATAAGTACTATATTTATGGTATCCCTAGGATAACCTACATTTGGCACTTATCCAATTTGGGTTTTAGTTTGGTATCATCCAAACATATGCCTAGCATACCCAAATTATCAGGAATGTGAAACCCGATTTCTTTCCTGTTCATATCTAATATGAATTCTGTCAAACAGATTTTATGGAACCTTATTCTAAATAAGTTCTTGCACTATTTAAAGCTTATCCGTAGAAGGAAATGGTAGCTCAGAATGACTCATGATTAACCTTATCATGTCCAACAAAATTTGGTTTATCCTTTCGGACACACCGTCAAATTGACGTGTTCTGGGAGGAGTCCTCATTTGAAAGAATACTATACTCTTTCAAGTATCTTAGAAACTTTTTGCTTAAGTATTTTTCATTACGGTCTTACCGTGACGGTTTAATACTTTAGCCGATCTGTTTGTCTATTTCGTGTTGAAACTGTAAAAGTTTTCGATTTATGTTCTTCAAAAGAAACACATAACCATAACGCGATGCCACATCCGTAAGGGTCACGAAATATTCATATCCACCTCTAGCCTAGCTAGACATGGGCCCACTTTCTTCACTATGAACTAGGGCTAACAGATCGGTGGCATTTACACTTTTACCAAGTAAATAGTGTTATAGGCACATTGCCCAATAAACTAGATTCGTATACTTTATTTGATTAGAATCAAAACAGTCCTAGTATCCACTCTTCAAAAGTGTGGATATACGAGTCTTGTTCGATTCTGTCCCAGACAACAATGCCACAATATGTTTCTTCTGATCAAATCAGTTCGAGTTATTTGTTTCTCATGTTAAACGTTTGAGATTTTATTTATATTCAAAATATAAATTCTGTTATTTACATCTAATGTGTTTATCTCAATATCATCTTTATATAATAAAACACTTTAGTGTTCTAGAATATAAAGGTTCACCTGCAGCAGGTTAAACACTGATATAGAGATAATGTATCTAGTCAAACTAGTTACATTATAACAGTTCCCTATTTTAGGTACACACCCAAAAGGTAGTTCCTAAACTTAGGTATCTATGGTTAAAACATCGACTTTCATCCCGTTTCCATTTCGCAGATAAATCTCTATCAAAGTCAGTATCCTGCTCAAAGTAGATTCTGAACATCAATATATATTTATGTCACACTAAGTATCTAAATTCCAATTTTAATACTAGTAGTGAATATATTTATGAAAAACATATTTGAATTCAGAGCATTGCTCGTCTTCAATTCCTTCATGTCTGCTTTGTCCAAATGGCAGTCACACTTTCGCGATCCCGTTTGCCACATTTAGGCAGACATTTTGGGATATGTCATTTACCTTCTTAGAAGATTATAATGATTTTGCCTTTGCCGTTTTCATATTCCAGAAGCCTTTGGCCAAGCCTTGGCCTTCTAGAATATCGAAGTAAGGTGCGCCTTGCGCTACTTGCCTTATTGCAAACTTTGACTTTGTCTCCTTGAGAATAGTCATTAATTCTCCAAGAATTATTTATTGCAATTTTAGTACTTCTAAAATCTAAGTATAGATTTATGAAGATCCTTCAATTTCTTTATCATACTTTAAGGATCTAATCCTTAGTTCTGATTCAGAAATTAAGGAGTCTACTGCGACAAGCTTAATTGATTATGCACTTAAGTTATCATCACATAAATCTTCCAAAGATTATGCTCGACTATTTGCTTAACTTCGGGCTTAAGGCCTAATATGTTATTTTATCAAATAAAGTAACTTATTATTTTCCAGGACCATCCTGAAATTATTCCCAATTTGAAAATTACACCATTTAAATACATTTTCCCCAGGATTATGTTTTAAATGTCAATCTTTCAATTATATCTTGATTTTAATAGTCCAACTATTTAATCAATGATTTCGGTACTATTTCTTATAATGATTACAATAGTCCAACTATTTAATCAACTATAATTAAATAGATTAAAATCAATTATATTGATTACTATAATCCAATTATAAAATCAACTATAAATGAATAGTTTGAATATAGTCCAACTATTTAATCAAAACAACAATTAAATATTAGTCCAACTAACATTTAATTTATTTAACGAATGATATTTGTTTGAGCGCGTATGACAAGTAATTAAACGAATATTGCAAATTCAATTCTTGTCTCCCACTATTTTTCGGCAAGCCTCTAACCCTCTGTCGAGTACTCAGGAAACCGCGTTTCCTAGTCGGCTAGGATCCCGTTAAATATCACACAATCTTGACTTTGGCCAACAAACTGTAGGATAATTAACTAGGTAGATCTCTAAGATCGATTGGATCCAATCTAATTCTTAGATCCGGTAGGGGGACATCCAAGTCCGAAACATATATCTTCTATATGCCAATACATCCAATGTATTACATAACCATTTTCCTCTGAACCAACTAAGTCGTGGCTTTGGCACAACAAACTTAGTGATCCCAGTCAAGCGCGACCCATTCACTATGGAAAGCTTCGTAATCAATGTCGATGGACAAGAAGTGGTCTTGACTTTGGCCAACAAACCACAACTTGGACAAGACACTGACATGTAACAAAGCTCTCGTGATTCAAACATATCCTCGACGGACAAAGGCCTTGACTTTGGCCAACAAGCCGTAGCCAGTCTCTGATCTTCAGTGAGAATCACTCAATGAAGGAAAAACACGCTTAATATTTTTGAGGGTTTTTCGAGTGCAAATTGGCAACCAATTTATTATCTTTGTTAAGGTCTCATCATCATACACCCTCAAACATGCATTCTAAACACATAATAAAGCGCATATGATAAAGTAATAATGATATGCGGATGGATACTTTACACAATGATCCTAGATCAAATCTCTCCATTTCTCTCTCCCGCTAGCACATGTATTTTCTTCTACCCGTTACACTACACTTCTAAAGAAACCTCATTTACATTGAGGGGAATAGGTTAGAAGAGAATATAAAGAATAAGGAGGTAATAAGGCTGGACACGCAGGTCCAATTAATAAATCAAATTTATTACAACAATTTCTAAAATTGTTCCACCCATCTAATATTCATCTGATATACATTATTCATGCATCGAAACCATGTATTCACACAAGCATGTTATCAATCAATCTAATCCAATTAATTAATCTGATAATTAGTGATCATCCAATGTTCAAACAACGATTTGATTTTGCTCGAGTAAAACTCGTTTTGAGAATAAGTACTTAAAGTTCAAATTCTCGAATTAAATTAAACTACATCATTAAATCCAATTTAATATGCATTCAATTCTAATTCGCTATTTAATTCCAAATTAAATATCACACTTTATAAATAAACCTTTTACGACTTAAATTCCAAATTTAATCGTTACGGGTCTCAAAACCCGATTAACGTCCAACGTCAATTTAATTAAAGTCCATTGGGCTTTTAATTAATTTCTTGAGGCGTGGACTTTTGGTCAACTCGGGTCAAACCGAATAACCAAAATCCAATCCGGGAGTTACCCCATAAGCCTAGAAATCAATCTTGGCCCATTAGGCCCAATTAAACTTTAAAGGTCCATTTGTCGCATTTGGGCTTTATGGATGCAGTTTTGGGCCCAATTGAATCCAACCAATTTTGCCTAAACCCAAATTTGTACAACAAAGCCCAATAAGCCCATTTACAACTCAACTAGCCCAAATCCAATTTAAGGCCCAATTAACTAAATTACTAAAATCCAATTTTACAATTTAATTAATCAAAGTGCATTAACATAATTAATCACCCAAATCATTATTTCCAAAACACAAATTAGGCTAATTAATCATGCTCATCTACATCAATTAGTGTCCAACACAAATTAATCAAAAATCAAACCCAATTACATGCTCTTATGATATCGGCAATTTGGGGATTTTACGTCCGATTCGAATTCAATCCAATTAATTCCACAATCGACATTAAATCAAATTCCCGAATGATTTCCAACACATCCAATTGTCAAAAATCAAAAATCCCCAGACATTTTAGGGCACTAAACTTTCGGCCATGACCAAAATATTGGGGAAATTTGTTCCAAACATAATTTCAACAAATTGATCCAATCAATCCTTAATTCAAACATATTTAAGCATACTAATCCATCCAATTTCATTAATCATGCTCAAAATCAAGTTTGCCCAATTTTAAGCCCTAAATAATTTTCATTCTTTTAACCAAACTCTGATACCATTGTTGGAGATTCTAAGTGTCCCAAGGATCATAAATCAAGCATGAACATGTGTGAATACATTCAAGGAAGTCGCAGAATACTTACATCGATCGGTTGAACGACGCGGAGGCAACAAAAATTTGAGATTATGCCTCTTCACTGGTTCGGCAGTGAGATGCATTCCCTCACTGGTTTCGGCCATTGGAGATCAACTTCCAAGCTCCAAGTTTCATCGTGGTGATTTCCGGCTCATGGGTGGACTTCCCTATCACCTTCGCATGATCCCGGAGTGTGCTAGCACTCTTGATTTTGCCAAGAAAATCGCACTTGGTTCCCCTCATTTCTTCAAACTTTTGGCAGTTCACTGCCTTACAAGAAGAAGAAAATGGTGTGAGGAGAGAAGAGGGAAAAGAGAGGAGAGATGAGAGTGTTTTTTTTTTTGTGTTTTTGGCTAAAAAGTGTATCATATACACTTAATCAATTTCTAAAATTGATTTTCCATTTTGTTTTTCCAAGAAAATCAAATGGCATTTAAGTTTTGCCAACCACCATATCAATTATTCACATCAAACAAGTCAATCAAGTTGTCAAGTCACATCACTGAAAGTGACAAGTGATTTGACGCTTGATGTGACGCTAGATGCGACTAGCAATTTGACGTTTGATTTGACATGCCACGCTCGAATTCGAAATGCGAATGCGCTGGCAAATTATCTCGGGCTCGGGTTCACTAATTCCCAATTAACGAATTTTCCGTTGCGTCGTAATTAAACGATTACGCCTAGCGAAATCACTATTCACGTCGCTAACGAATTAAATCTAAATTAATTCATTCGCCTGAATTAAAATCTAATTTTAATTCTGCGTCGAAATCCAATTTCGTTTAACATATCAAATATATTAATTTCTTGATTAATTCCAAATTAATCGTTCTCTCTCTTTAAATTATATTTTATATCCCAGATAAAATATCTCCGCAATTAATCCTAGATTAATTTTCTCTCTCACGTTATTAATCCCAGATTAATTAAAAGTGCAAGTCATACGTCATCGGTGAATCTTTGGGAAGCGACCCATGAGATCCCCGGATATGTTGGTAGTAAATTCGGGCATTGGACTATCCGAACACGTAAGTACCTCGTACTATGTTTATACCGAATTACAAGACAAGGTTGGCCTCTAGTAAAGCGCCATGCCTACCCAATTCTCTGGAAATATCCTTACAGGAATAAAGGATCTATATCAGACGTAGTATACATAGTATTGCATATTTCTGTCCAGTATCAGATGATCACATGCAAGGCCTGGGGCTGGTACAGTGTATGCCCCGTACGAAGCATATATCGGATGACAAGCAACTAGTCTCTTTAATATCGGATAATCATGACCAAGTCATATTATCCCGACGGTTGCAACCTTATATAGAGAACCATTTATGTATCCCTGCGCGATCATCAACTCCATATGACTGGAGTGACACTTCCGTCTTGACATCACACCCAACACACTACGATTCTCAATATACCCAGCATCGGCGTACACAGAACCTGTTAAAGCCCTGGACGACCTCAACCAAAGTATATTGATTGTCCCAAGTATTAACGGTGCAAGTCTCAAGTAAAGACCAAATACACCTACCCTGATTTCGGATTTCCATAGACACCTAGTCATACTACCAATGGAATTCCGAGGGGTCTTATCTAGAGCGAAGCTGTTTCCCGTACCATTGGAGAAACACAACCTCCTATTACACTTGCATGAGTATCCTATACCCAAATATATGAGAACTATACCGGTGTGCCCTCACAACGCGCACAAGTGTAATACTAGTCTTTTACGCATTCATCGATGTCCAATCTCGATAATGCTCTGACTAGGGATATTTAATGATTTATCCTTCGTGGATTGATACTATCTCATATCATTCTCAATCCAGGAAAAAATCACAGGGACCTCCTTTCATTTATATATCTAGGTGATCTAATCACAAATGATAAGAGTGCAATCTCCTTTGTCACATAGTTAATTTGTACAACAACACCGTGATCTGTACAAATAGTGACGCTATGGGTCATAATTGTCCAACACAGGGTCTCCTATGTGTGTTGAGATATGAACTGTCAGTTCTGTGTACAGAGCATAGGTAGTCCATATATGATTAGCAATCAGATAAAAAATATGGGCCTGTGGTACACTTTAGAAGTGAGTTCTAAGTGTTCTTTTAGATATTGCTAATAGACACGTCGATTGGATTGTCCTTATAGAGATTTGACGTTTACATCTATATCTCTGGGATATATCCGGATACATGTTACGAAGGAATTAAACATATGCCATGACCTGTGGTCGTCATAATTTACGGGTGGGTAAATTATGAACACGAAATTGGATTTCGTGACGGATATGCCTGAATCTAGAGAGTCTCACTAGTGAAATATACCCGTAGAGCACTAGGACAATTTTTATGATAATACTGATTATTTATAAGTCGTTTAAAAGTTAAACGAAAAATACATACGAAGTGACCTTATGGTCATTTCCTAATTAATGTGTATTTGTATTTAATGAAAGATTTTATTAAATGAATAATAATTAAATGTAAAATTGTGATATTTGACATATATCATAAAAATATATGTAATTTCATATTTAAAGTAAATATAATACATATATTTAAAATATTTGTATTAAATAATTATTTAATTATTTATTTTTTAAATAAATAAAGTAATTAAAATATAAATATCTTAAGTTATGATAACTTTAGGACATGACTTTAGTTGCTTTATTTGACTTGTTGTAAATCATTAAATGGTGTAATGATCAAATACACAACTTGATTAAAGTTTTATTGAAATAAAAAAAAATATCTAGATATTTGTATATACTCACAAATTTCGACCAAGGGTAAATTAGGAGAGTATATATTGTTTTGTTTCATTTTTCATAAGTTTTAGGTTAACAAGTTACCAAAAACAAACACAAAAGATTTGAGAGCAAAGTTGGAGAACCAAAAAGAAAAATCTTTGAAATATTTGATTTTGTAAGTTTTTCTTTAAACTTTTCAACTAAGAAATTATTTCTATCATGCTTAGCTTCAACATGTGTTGCTAGGATTTTGTCTCTACACTTTTAATTTGTGTTTTAAATGTTTTTGAACTTGTTTGAAAGATAAAAGCATGTATGATATCCAGGTGAGCTTGAAATGAGTTCTTAAGCTCTCTTTTGATTATTTGATAATCAAGTTGCCATTCTAGAGTTTCTAAGCCACTCATTGATGACCTAGAATTGTTCTTAAGTTGTTTCATGATGGTGAGACTTGTTTGGTGTGGTTAAGTTTGAATTAAAGTGTTGGATTTAATTGATTTGGTGTATTTTGTCAATTTGAAGAAATTGTAAATTTAGGGTTCTTAACCCTTTCCAAATTTGGGCTTTTCATATATATTATGGTGTATATATGATGCATATTAATTTTTGGGTTGATTGGATTTGATCTTGACATGTTATGAAAAAAAATGGACCAAATTGCAAAACGTGAAAAATTAAGGGGTTGTTCGGTAATTTGAAATTGTAACATCCCCAATCCGGGAGATTCTACCGGCAGAGAATAGGCCGTACAATTCCCCTGAGCCTCTAACTCTTCAACCATAAATAGTTGCTAATACTCTTTTCTATAATTAGCTATCTCATGTGTGGGACCGTAGCCCAAGTTCAATAACTTATCTTACAAACTCAACATTAATGACTCTACTCAATAACATTTACTTTAACAATGACTATTACAACCAAAGACTAATACATAACTTTTACTTGGCTCTGACTGACTCTCACTCTCTCTGACTTGATCTGGTGGACTCCAAACCTTAGGGACTGCATCAGTATCCATCCTCCCGAGCTCGTCCTCAGATAATACCTGCAAAAATAGAAACTGGAAGTGGGGGATTAGACCTTTCTACGATCTAAGTGAGTGGACGAAAACTGAAATACTGATATAAAAATATTTGGTTCTAAAACCAAAATTCCAGAAATAACTTTATATGAAAACTCTTTATCCGAAAACTTTGTCTGAAATTTCTTTTATAAAACTTATCTTTCCAAAATCTGCTTTTGAAAGTCTGATTTTGTAAACTTGTATCTGAAAGATCTATTTCGAAAATGTTTTCTGAAATATCTATTTTCTGAAAACTATTTCTAAAATCTGATTTCTGAAAACTGATTTCTAAAAATCTGATATCTGAAAACTGATATGTCTCTGAAATACTTGACGTATGGGGCGATACGTATCGCCGTCCCCCCATACGCCTAAGTAGAGCCAGGAGTGCAAATCCATGACTTTGGGGCGTTACGTATCGCCGTCCCCAAAGCATGCCACTATTGTCCCTGAAACTGGTGGTCTTGGGGCGCTACGTATCGTCGTCCCCCAAGCCACTAAACTAGAACTGGGGGTGCGGATCTATCCTACCATCCAAGCTCTGAAACTAGGATCTAGGGGCATCTGTCGTCCCTAGTCCTGAACTAAGATTTGGGGGTTTACGTATCACCGTCCCTCCAGTCCTCTACATGTGCACATTGTTGGACAATTATGACCCATAACATCACTATTTGTACAGAACATTGTGTTGTTGTACAAAAAAACTATGTGACAAAGGAAATTACTCTTTTATAATTTGTAATTAGATTACCAAGATACATAAATGATAAAAGTCCATATGATTAGTACCAGATTAATAAGATATGAGACATTATTAATCCACTAAGGTTTAATCATTAAAAATCCATAGTTGTAGTATTATCGAGACTGGACATCGATAATGCGGAATAGACAAGTATTACACTTGTGCGTGTTATGGAAGTGTAACGACATAGTTCTTATATATTTGGGTATTGGATACTCATGCAAGTGTAATAGGAGGTTCTGTTTACCGATGGTACGGAAACAGCTTCGCTCTGGATAGACCCCTCGGAATCCCATTGGTAGTATGACTATGTGTCTATGGGAATCCGAATCAGGGTAGGTGTATTTGGTCTAAACCTGAGACTTGTATGGCTAATACTTGCGACAATCAGTATACTTTGGTTTTGGTCATCCGGGGCTTTAACAGGTTCTATGTACGCCTCTTTTGGGTATAATGAGAATCGTAGTGTATTGGGTGTGATGTCAAGATGGAAGTATTACTCCAGTCATATGGAGATGATGATCACGCAGGATACGGAACTAGTACTCTTAAGTACTGCAGTCATCGGGATAATATGACTAGGTCATGATTATCCGATTATAGAGACTAATTACCACAGATCCGATATATGCTTCGTACGGGGCAGACATAATTCTAGCCCTAGGCCTAACATGTGATATCGATACTGGATCGCAATACGCAATACTATGTATACTACGCCTGACATAGATTGCATATTCATTAAAAGAATATTTCTAGAGAATTGGATAGGCACGGTGTTTTGCTAGAAGCCAACCATGTCTTGTAAATCGGTAAAAATGTGGTACGGGGTACGCTCATATTCGAATGGTCCGACGACCGGATTTACTGCCAACATATCCATAGATCTCATGGGTCGCTTCCCGAAGATTCACCGATGACGTATGACTCAAACATAATTAATCTAGGATTAATTATAAGAGAGAGAAAATTAATCTAGGATTAATTGCGGAAAGATTTTATCTTGGATAAAATTCTATTTGTAGAGATAGAACGATTAATTTGGAATTAATCGATAAAATAATATATTTGATATATTAAATGAAATTAGATTTCATAACGGAATTAAAATTTGATTTTAATTCGGGATAACGAATTAATTTAGAATTAATTCGCAAGCGACTTTAATAGTAATTTTGCTAGGCATAATTATTTAATTAAATTTGATTTACTTAAGTCGCAACGGAAAATTCGTTAATTCGGAATTAACGAACCCGAGCCCGGAATGTGTTTGCGGGCCCACTCAGATTTTGAATCAAAGTTGGGCCCACATCAAGTCACATCGCATGCCATTCTCATCACTTTATGTTGATGGAATTAGGTAGTGGTTGATGGCTTGATTTACACATTTCATTATTTTATTATGAAAAATGTGAAAGACAATTGCCAACTTGGATTTGGTATTAGGTCTTTGATTTTTGAAAAATCATTTTACACTTCACTCATTTTTCTTTTCTTTTCCTCTTCATGCCTTGGGCGTGAACTTCCTCCCATTTTTCTCTCATCTTGGGCGTGAACCTAGGGTTCATTTCCTTTGATTTTTGCCGCATAAACAAGATACTGTTGCCGCATAAACAACAAAAGTGGATTATTGCTGCAGCTGAGGCAGCAATAGAAGCCTTTTGGATCGATAATAATCCTAATCAAATTAGGAGTAGTTCTGTTAGCAGCTGAGCTAGGCTACAGCACATGCCAAAGAATTAATGGTCTCATCAATGATCCAGATATCTACTTCAATTATTCATCTGATACATTCGGATCATACATCGTGGCGATGTTATGATCGAATAAATCGCATCAGAAGATAACACTGCAAATCTGCTGACGAAAGCATTTTCTCAGCAGAAGTTTAAGCGAACCGTACATAGTTCGGGTGTAGGACACTTGAGTGATTGGCTATAGGCCAAGTGGGAGATTGTTGGACAATTATGACCCATAGCATCACTATTTGTACAGATCATGGTGTTGTTGTACAAATTAACTATGTGACAAAGGAAATTGCCATTTTATCATTTGTAATTAGATTACCATGATGTATAAATGATATAAGGTCCATATGATTAGTTCCGGATTGATAAGATATGAGACAGTATCAATCCATGAAGGTTTAATCATTAAATATCCTTAGTCGTAGTATTATCGAGACAGGACATCGATAATGCGGAATAGGCTAGTATTTCACTTGTGCACGTTGTGGGAGCATAACGACACAGTTCTCATTTATTTGGGTATGAATACTCAAGCAAGTATAATAAGAGGTTATGTTTACCGATGGTACGGAAACAGCTTCGCTCTGGATAAACCCCTCGGAATTCCATTGGTAGTATGACTATGTGTTTATGGAAGTCCGAATCAGGGTAGGTGTATTTGGTCTTAACCTGAGACTTGCACCGCTAATACTTGGGACAATCAATATACTTTGGTTTTGGTCGTCCAGGGCTTTGACAGGTTCTGTGTACGCCTCTTCTGGGTATATTGAGAATAGTAGTGTATTGGGTGTGATGTCAAGAATGAAGTATCACTCCAGTCATAGTAGAGATGATGATCACGTAGGATAATGAACTAGTGCTCTTATATGCTGCAGTTATCGGGATATTGTGACTAGGTCATGTTTATCCGATTATAGAGACTAGTTACCAGAGATCTGATATGTGCTTCGTACGAGGCAGACACGATTCCAGCCCCAGGCCTTGCACGTGACATCCGATGCTGGATCGAAATACGCAATACTACGTATACTACCCCTGATATAGATCACATATTCCAGTAAGAATATTTCTGGAGAATTGGGTAGGCACGGTGCTTTGCTAGAAGCCAACCATGTCTTGTAAATCGATAAAAATGTAGTACTAGGTACGTACGTGTTCGGATAGTCCGACACGAACGGATTTACTGCCAACATATCCGGGGATCTCATGGGTCGCTTCCCGAAGATTCAACGATGACGTATGACTCGTACTTTATTAATCTGGGATTAATTATAAAAGAAAGAAAATTTATATGGTATTAATTGCGGAGATATTTTATCTGGCATAAAATATTATTTAAAGAGAGAGAATGATTAATTTGGAATTAATCGATAAAATAATATATTCGATATATTATACGAAATTGAATTTCGACGCGGAATTGAAATTAGATTTTAATTCAGGCGATCGAGTTAATTTAGAATTAAATCGTTAGCGACGTGAATAGTAATTTTGCTAGGCATAATTATTTAATTACGTCGCAACGGAAAATTCGTTAATTTGGAATTAGCGAACCCGAGCCCGGGAGTGTTTGCGGTCGCACTCGCATTGCGAATTTAAGTGTGGCCCATAAGTCACATCAAGCGTCAAATCATTAGTCATTTTGATTGATGTGATGTCTAGTCACTTTGAGTGATGTGAAAACTAGTCATTTGTGAGTGATTGATGGTAGTGGTTGGATGGCTTAATTGCATTGTACCTTTTTTGACTTTGGAAATTCAAATTTGGTATATGTTTATTATTGATTTTGTAAATCAAAACCAACCATCACAACTTCTCTTTCTCTCTCTCCCTCTCACGCCCAATGGGACATTCTTCCTCTTCTCTTTTTCTGCTATTGCCGAGAGTTTGGAAAAGTGATAAGAAATTTTGTGGCAAAATTTTATGAGTGCTAGCACACATTCGGAGTCTTGCGAAGGTGATAGGGAAGCCAACTTGTGTGCATGGAATCACCATTTGCAAACTTGGAGCTTGGAGCATCAATGGAGGACATGACCGAAAATGGAGGAGCTCAAAATAGCCCACTGCCGAGAGCCACCTTGGAGGAATGCTTGAAGATTTTTTTGTTCCTCGCATCGCAATCCGATCAATGTAAGTATGATTCCGCCATATTTCTTTGTTGTATTCACACTTGATTTCTTGCTTGAAATAGATCTTGGGACTTTATAGAAACCCAACACTCATAAGGAATACTATTCGAATAGTCTTGGAAAGCTTACTAACCTGTATATAGGTCTTGAGGACGTACTCGAGGATCGGATACTGGAGAGGTAGTGTTAGTGTCCTAGACATGCCACGGGATCTCTAAGCGTGATTATTGTGTGCATTATCAAGAAGTTTGCGGAAAAACATACATTGATCGGCTTTGAATTCAAAACTTTGTTGGATATGGAAGAAGGTCCAAGCTTTCTTTGTGTTCCAAACTCATGGGTGAGTTTCCTTATCACCTTCTTTTGACTCTAAATGTGCTAGCAAGCTTGAATTTTTGAAAGAGAATTGCCCTCCAAGAGAAGCAAAGAATCGGCCAAGGAGAGGAAAAATGGAGAGAAGTTTATTTTGTTATTTTGTTTCTAAAATTAAAGTGTTACACAAGTTGACTTGTCAAAAATGTGTATATGCTTTTTCAAAAGCAAAACAAAAACAAGTTGTGTTGGAGAAGCTATCATAAAAGCTCTCAACCATTTCCATCAACTTGAATGACAAATGATGTAAGTTGGTGGGTCCCACACTTAAATTCAAAATTCAAGTTGGGTGAGACTACACACTTTGGGCTCGGGTTCGTTTAATCCGATTAAATAAATTTTCCATCGCGACGTAATTAAATCTAATTTAATAAAATAATAATGTCTCGCAAAATCATTACGGAATTCGCTTACGAATTAATTCCAAATTAATTAGTTCGCTTGAATTAAAGTCCAATTTAATTCCGCATTGAAATCCAATTTCAATTAATATATCTAATATATTATTTTAGCCCAATTAATTAAATAGTAAACTTTAATTTCAATATTAAATTCATTTTGCCGATTAATTCCAAATTAATCGCGTTCTCTCATTTCGACGAATTTAATCCCAGATAAATTCTTGACGTAATTAATCCCCGATTAATTATTTCTCTGATAATTAAATCCCAGATTAATTATTACCGTGATTAATCCAAATTTAATTTTCTCTCTCATAATTAATCCTAGATTAATTTTCTGTTCGTGTCAAATCTCATCGGTGAATCTGTGGGAAGCGACCCAAGAGATCCCTAGATATGTTGGCAGTAAATACGGTCATCGAACTATCCGAACACGTGCGTACCCAGTACCACGTTCTTACCGATTTACAAGACATGGTTGGCTTCTAGCAAAACACTGTGCCTACCCAATTCTCCAGAAATATTCTTTAAAGGAATATATAATCTTTATTAGGCGTAGCATACTAAGTATTGCGTATTATGATCCAGTACCAGATGTCACATGCTAGGCCTGGGGCTGGAAATTTGTTTACCCCGTAAGAAGCATATATCGGATCACTGGAAACTAGTCTATATAATCGGATAATCATGACCTAGTCATAATATCCCGATGACTGCAGTACTTAAGAGTACCAGTTCCGTATCTCTGCGTGATCATCATCTCCATATCACTGAAGTGATACTTCCATCTTGACATCACACCCAATACACTACAATTCTCAGTATACCCAGAAGAGGCGTACACAGAACCTGTTAAAGCCCCGGATGACCAAAACCAAAGTATACTGATTGTCGCAAGTATTAGCGATGCAAGTCTCAGGTTAAGACCAAATACACCTACCCTGATTCGGATTCCCATAGACACTTAGTTATAGTACAAATGGGATTCCGAGGGGTCTATCCAGAACGAAGCTGTTCCCGTACCATCGGAAATCAGAACCTCCTATCACACTTGCATAAGTATCCAATACTTAAATATATGAGAACTATGTCGTTACGCTTCCATAATACACACAAGTGCAATACTAGCCTATTCGCATTATCGATGTCCAGTCTGGATAATACTACGACTAGGGATATTTAATGATTAAACCTTTCGTGGATTAATATTGTCTCATATCTTATTAATCTGGTACTAATCATATGGACTTTTATCATTTATATATCCAAGTAATCCAATTACAAATGATAAAAGAGAAATTTCCTTTGTCACATAGTTTATTTTGTACAAGAACACCGTGTCCTTTACAAAATAGTGATGCTAGGGGTCATAATTGTCGAATAATCTCCCATTTGGCCTATAGCCAATCACTCAAGTGTCCAACACCTTATCTATGTACGGGTCACTCATACTTATGCTGAGATATTGCTTTCTTCAGCGGATATGCAAGTTTATTATCTGAAACGATCTTTTGATCTTGACATCGTCACGATGTATGATCTCACGGATCAGATGAAACCGTCAAAGTACATACTTGGATCAATGATGAGACTGTAATTCTTTAGTCTGTGATGTAACCCAGCTCAGCTGCTAACAGAACTACTTCCTAATCTAATTAGGAATTTTATGGATCCAAAATATTTCTTCTGTTACCTCAGTTGCAGCAATATTACGCTTTAGTTGAATCGGCAACGGTATCTTGCTTGGAAGATTTCCAGCTCACTGTTCCGTTGTTCAAACAAAATACGTACCCTTATTGCGACTTACAGTCGCCATTATCGGTTAGGAAACTTGCAATGGTGAACCTAGTCATCTCAAGTTCTTCTTCTCCATAACTAAAGAAAGCATCCTTAGTTCGTCTAAGATACTTAAGGATGTTCTTAACATCAATCCAGTGACCATCACCTGGATCGGCCTGATTGTGACTCCAAATGCTCAAAGCATATGAGACACCAGGTCGCGTACATGTATTTCAATGTACGAGTTCTCGGAGAGTGCGAACAACTTTTAGATCTATCCTAGTAGATCTTTATTCCTAGAATAAAGGTTGCCTCTCCCAAGTATTCCATGGAGAATTTAATGAAAGCCAAGCTTTAACTAATTGTTAACATGGGAATGTCATTGCTAAGAAGCAATACATCATCAACGAATAAGACAATCATTGTCAGTGCTCTCCCGCTAATATTCTTATATACACAAGAATCATCTTCATTTTGAATGAAACTATATACCATTATGATCTCATCAAAACGTTGGTTCCAAGAACACAATGTTTGCTTCAATCAATAAATGGATCGAATTAACTTGCAAAACTTATTTGCATGTTTTGGTATGACAAAATTGTCAGGTTGTTGTATAAAACATCCTTCAAAAGGTTTTCATTATGGAAAGCGGTTTTGACGACCATATGCCATATTTCATTATGAAATATGCAGCAATAGCAAGCATTATCCGAATGGATTTAATCATGGCAACGGGTAAAAGGTTTCGTCGTAATCGACACCATATTGATGATGATACTCTTTCGCTACAAGCCTAGCTTTGTATGTTTGTATGTTGCCATCCATGTTTGTCTTCACCATGAAGACTCATTTGCTACCAATAGGCATAATGGCTTCTGATACAGCAACCAGTGTCCAAACATGGTTGGTATACATGGAATCCATTTCAGACTTCATGGCACTTTGCCATAAAATGGAGTTGATACCTTGTATCGTTTCCTCATACGTAGTCGGTTCAGTATCCTCAATAAGACTGATGTCTACATGAGGTGAGATCATAAACCCATACCTCTTAGGTTGTTTTCTGACTCTCTCCGACCTACGCGGTTCTTGAGTATTAGAAGATTGTGGAACAGCCTCATCCCTGATGAACTGTTCGTGTTCCATGAGGGATCAGTTCCTGGAACAGTATCACTCCGATTTTCATCGAGTTTTCCTCCCACTTACCACTACATTTAGGAATTCCTCTTTCAAGGAAAACCTCATGGAGATCAACAAATTTCTTTGTTCTCTTGTGAGTTGTGGAATTAGTTTCCTTAGGATAACCAATTACATAATGGGCACTTATCCAATTTGGGTTGTAGTTTGGTATCATCCAAACATTTAACATGCCCAATATGCCAAATCTTAAGGAATGAGAAAAATGGTTTCTTTCCTGTCCATATTCATATGGAGTCTGTTCAACAGACTTTGATGGAACCTTATTCAAAATAAGTATTGCACGGTTCAATGCGTATCCCTAGAAGGAAAGTGGTAGCTCAGAGCGACTCATCATTAACCTTACCATATCCAACAAAGTTCGGTTTCTCCGTTCGGACACACCGCTCAATTGAGGTATTTCGGGAGGAGTCCACTGTGAAAGAATACTATACTCTTTCAAGTAATCGAGAAACTTATTGCTCAAGTATTTTCATTGCTGTCCAACCGTAATATCTTAATACTTTTGGCCGTCTGTTTTTCTACTTCGTGTCGAAACTCTTTGAATTTATCAAAATTTTCCGATTTGTGTTTCATAAGATACACATAATCATAACGCAATGCAACATCCATAAAGGTTAAGAAGTACTCATAACTGTTGAAGCTCTCCAAGATTCGGCCAAGGTCCCAATTTGTTGATGATGAAGAAGCTATCAGCTTTGTCTTTGATTCCAAGCTTTTGGGATGGTTTCCCTATCACCTTGGTGATGATTCCTTGAAGGTGCTAGCCTTAGATGATTTGCAAAAAATCTTCTTATTCCTCTTTGCTTCTCACGGCAATGAAGAAAAATTGGGAGAGTTGGTTTTGCTCAAAATGGCGTGAAATGATGAGAGAGTGAGAAGTGTGTGTTGACTTGTTAAATTTGATTTCAAAAATCAAAATAAATGATTACCAAAGTTTTGGTAAAAGTCTAACACAAGCCATCATCATACAAAGTGTTTAAGGCAAGTCATCATCATTGTCACACAAAAACCATCACTCAAAGTGACAAGTGATGTGACTAGTGATGTGACTTGTGGGCCCCACTTGATTCGAAATCCGAGTGGGCCTGTAAACACTCCCAGGCTCGGGTTCGCTAATTCCGAATTAACGAACTTTCCGTTGCGACGTAATTAAATCAAATTAATTAAATATTAATGCCAAGCAAAATTACTATTCACGTCGCTAGCGAATTAATTCTAAATTAATTCGTTAGCCCGAATTAAAATCCAATTTTAATTCCGCGTCGAAATCTAATTTCGTTTAATATATCGAATATATTATTTTATCGATTAATTCCAATTAATCGTTCTCTCACTCAAATGGTATTTTATCCTAGATAAAATCTCTCCGTAATTAATCCCAGATTAATTATGCTCGAATCATACGTCATCGGTGAATCTTCGGGAAGAGACCCAAGAGATCCCTGGATATGTTGGCAGTAAATACGGTCGTCGGACTATCCAAACACGTACGTACCTCGTACTATGTTTTACCGATTTACGAGACATGGTTGGCTTCTAGCAAAGCACCGTTCCTAACCAATTCTCCATAAATATTCTTAATGGAATATATAATCTATGTCAGGCGTAGTATACGTAGTATTGCGTATAGCGATCCAGTATCGGATGTCACATGCAAGGCCTAGGGCTGGAATAGTGTCTGCCCCATATGAAGCATATATCAGATATCAAGCAACTAGTCTATTTAATCGGATAATCATGACCAAGTAATATTATCCCGATGGTTGCAACTAATTTAGAGTACTAGTTCTGTATCCCTGCGTGATCATCATCTTCATATGAATGAAGTGATACTTCCATCATGACATCACACCCAATACACTACGACTCTCAATAAACCCAGAAGAGGCGTACACATAACATGTTAAAGTCCTGGACGACCAAAACCAAAGCGTATTGATTGTCGTAAGTACTAGCGATGCAAGTCTCAGGTTAAGACCAAATACACCTACCCTGATGCGGATTCCTATAGACACATAGTCATACTACCAATGGAATTCCACGGGGTCTATCCAGAGCGAAGCTGTTTCCGTACCATCGGTAAACACAACCTCCTATCACACTTGCATAAGTATCCAATACTTAAATATATGAGAACTATGTCGTTACGCTTCCATAACACGCACAAGTGCAATATTAGTCTATTCCGCATTATCGATGTCCAGTCTCGATAATACTACGACTAGGGATATTTAATGATTAAACCTTTATGGATTGATACTGTCTCATATCTTATAATCCAGAACAAATCATAAGGATTTTATCATTTATATTTTCAAGTAATCAAATTACAAAATGATAAAATGCAATTTCATTGCTACATAATTAATTTGTACAAAAACCATAATGTCTTTTACAAATAGTGACGCTATGGGTCATAATTGTCTAACAATAACCACATCTAGCCTAGCTAGACATGGGCCCACATTCGTCACCATGAATGAGGGCTAACAGCTCGGTGGCACATACATCATTTACCGCTAAAAGGCGTTTTAGGCACTTTGCCTAATAAACTAGATTCACAGACGTCATTTGAATTAGGATCAAATCTGTCCAAGTATCCACTCTTCAAAAGTGTGGATATACGAGTCTTGTTTAATGTATCCCAGACAACAATGCCATAAATAAGCCTCATCTGATTAATTTAGTTTGAGTCATTTGTTTGTCATGTTATATGTTTGAGATTTTTTTATATTCAAAATATAAGTACTGTTATTCACATCTCTCTCAATATCATTTTTATAAACAAAACACCCAGTGTTCTGGAACACAAAGGTTTACCCGCAACGGGTTAAACTAGATATGAAGATAATATTTCTAGTCAAACTAGGTACATTATAACAGTTTCCTAATTAAGTACATGCCCAAAGGTCAGTTCCAAAACTTAGGTTCCCACGGCCAAAACAGCGACTCTCATCCCATTTGTGACTCGTAGTTCGATCTCATCTGAAGCCAGTCTCTTGCTAATCAGCAGATCCCGCACATCAGTACATATGTATGTACCACATCCAGTATTGAAAATCCAATTTTAAAACCAGTAGTGGACATGTTTATAACAAACATACCTGAAGCCGGAGCATTGCCCGTCTTCACTTTCTTCATGTCTGCCTTGTCCATACGGCTATCACGCTTCCAGTGACCCCGTTTGCCACAGGTTAGGCAGATATTTTGGGATATGTCCTAGTCTTCCCAGAAGACTGTGACGATTTTGCCTTTGCCTTTTTCTTCACACCCTTAGAAGCCTTTGGCCAAGCCTTGGCCTTCTGGGATGTCGAAGTATGACGCGCCTTGTGCTTCTTGCCTTTTCAGAAGCTCTGGCTCTGCTTCCTTTAGCATAGCCATTAGCTCTCCAAAAGTTTTCTCTTGGTTCAAGATGAACCCGCCCCAGCTTTCGGGCAGAGACTATAAGATCAAATCTATGGAAGTCTCGACCTCGTAGGTAATGCCCAGCTAACTTAGTTGTTCGATGTCAGCAATCATCTGCGACACCTAGTGCTCGACAGATGTACCATCTGACATACGCGAACGAAAGAGCTTCTTTTGCAATTCAGACTTCTAAGATCTAAGGTTAGATCTTTGAAGATCCTTTGGTTTCAACATCATACTATAAGGATCTAATCCTTTATTCTGATGATGAAATTGAGGAGTCATTGCGACAAGCATAACGGATTGAGCACTAAAGTTATCATCACGATGAGTCTTCCAAAGCTCATGCTCTATTATTTGCTCAACTTCGGGCTCAGGCCCGAGAGGTCGGTCTATCAAATAGAGTAACTTCTCGGCTCTCAGGACTATCTTGAGATTCATTTCCCGATCTGGAAAATTGTACCGTTAAAGATATTTTCACCTAGGATTATGTCTTTTGACGCTAATCTTTCCAGTTATATTGATTGCTATAGTCCAACTATCCAATCAATAATTTCGGGTACAATCAAATTTAATGATTACTATAGTCCAATTATATAACCAACTACAAATGAAGTAGTGTGTTGTACAGTCTAACTGTTCAATGAAAGAAATATTAAATATTAGTCCAACTAATATATTTATAACAACGATAAATTAAAATAAAAAAACGCGTATTGGCAAGTATCTAAACGAAATTACAAATTTAATATTTGCCTCCCACTATTTTTCGGCGAGCCTCTAACCATCTGTGGAGTACTCGGGAAACCTAGTTTCCTAGTGGGCTTGAATCCCGTTAAATAGCACACAACCTTGACTTTGGCCAACAAGCTGTATGAAACTTAACTAGGTAGATCTCTAAGAGCAATTGGATCTCATCCAATTCCTAGATCTAGTAGGTGGACCTCCAAGTCCGAAACATATATCAAATATATGTAAATATATCCAATATATTTCCTAACCTTTTTCCTATGAATCAACTAAGCCTTGGCTTTGGCTCAACAAGTTTAATGATTCCAATTAAGTGGGACCCATTGACAGTGGGAAAGCTTCGTAATCGAAGTCGATGAACTAGAAGTGACCTTGACTTTGGCCAACAAGTCACAACAGCCCAAGACATACGATATGGAACAAAGCTTACGCGGTTCAAACACATCCGCGATGGACAAAGGTCTTGACTTTGGCCAACAAACCAATGCCAATCTTGGATCTTGAGAGAGAACCACTCAATGGAAGGAAAAACGCTTAATATTTGATTAGGGTTTTTCGCGTAAATTGGGAACCAATTTATTATCTTTGATTAGGTCTCATACACCCTTAAGCATGCATTCTAAAAGCATAATAAGGCGCGAAATAAATTAATAATGATATGCATATGGATATGGATATGGATATATAACAAACTTTGTTCCTAGAAAAAATCTCTCAATTTCCTCTCTCCCACTAGCACTATTCTTACTTCTACCTAATTACATAATACTTCTAAAGAAACCTCATTTACATTGAGGGGAATTGGTGAGAAGAGAAATACAAAGAGAAAAGAGATAATAGGCTGGACACAGGTCCAATTTAATAAATTCTAAATTTATTACAACAATTTCCAAAATTGCCCTCACCCTTCTAATATCCATCTGATATACATTATTCATACAATACATCCATGTATTCACACAAAGCATGTTATTCAATCAATCAAATATAATTAATTAATCTTTGAATTAATGACCATCTAATGTTCAAACAACGATTTGATTTGCGCGAGTCCAACTCGTTTAAGAATAAATACTCAAAGTACGTATTCTTGAATTATATCGAACTACAATTTCAAATCCAATTTAAATTGTATCCAATATTAATTCATATTAATTCCAAATTAAATAATTACACTTTTAATAGTGTCTTTTAGACTTGGATTCCAAATCCAATCTTTATGCGTCACAAAGGCCCAATTAGTATCCAATACTATTCAATTAAAGTCCAATAGGCTTTTAATTAATTCTTTAGGTATGGGCTTTGGCAATTATGGATCAAACCCAAGATACCAAGGCCCAATTAAGGAATCACCCTTTTTGCCAAAAATCAATTTAGGCCCATTAGGCCCAATTAAATTGTTTAAAGGCCCAATTGTCATATTTGGACTTTATGGAAATGGTTTTTGGCCCAATTGGATCCAACCCAATTGTCCTAAACCAAACTTGGCCCAACCAAGCCCATTAAGCCCAATTACAATAATTAAATTAATACATTATTTCAAATTACATATTAATCCAATTCAAGTGTAATTAACATAATTAATTAACTAATATAATGTTCCCAAAATATTTAATTAATCCAATTAATCATGCTCTTTAATTCCAATTCATGTCCAACACAAATTGAAGAAAAACAATTCATTATAACATGCTTATAGCTCACGGTTTTGACAAGAAATTATCATACAATTTGATTTCAATCTAATTAAATCAGCATCTAAAATACATTTCATGCCAACAACACATCCAATTGTCTAATTTTCAAAAAATCACCATGAGCATCCTATGGTACATTTTCGGCCAAGGTGGGAAATTGGGGATTTTTTATCTAATCAATTTTTCTCAATTACTAATATGTACAAATCCAATTCAACATCATACAAACTCAACCAAACAATCAATTTAGGAAAATCAAGCTCCAACCACAAAAATCCCAAATTAAAGTATATAAACCCTAGAATTCAAATCAAACTTAGGATGGCTCTGATACCATTGTTAGTGTCCTAGACATACCATGGGATCTCTAAGTGTGATTATTGTGTGAATTATCAAGAAGTTTGTGGAAAAACTTACATTGATCGGCTTTGAATTCAAAACTTTGTTGGATGTGGAAGAAGCTCCAAGCTTTCTTTGTGTTCCAAACTCACGGGTGAGTTTCCCTATCACCTTCTTTTGACTCTAAATGTGCTAGCAAGCTTGAATTTTGAAAGAAAAATTGCCCTCCAAGAGAAGCAAAGAATCGGCCAAGGAGAGAAGTTGTGTTTTGTTATTTTGTTTCTAAAACTAAAGTGTTACACAAGTTGACTTGTCAAAAATTGTATATGCTTTTTCAAAAGCAAAAAAAAAAAAACAAAGTGTGTTGGAGAAGCTACCATAAAAGCTCTCAACCACTTCCATCAACTTGAATGACAAGTGATGTAAGTTGGTGGGTCCCACACTTAAATTCAAAATTCAAGTTGGGTGAGACTACACACTTCGGCCTCGGGTTCGTTTAATCTGATTAAACAAATTTTCCATCGCGACGTAATTAAATCTAATTTAATTAAATAATAATGCCTCGTAAAATTATTACGGAATTCGCTTACGAATTAATTCCAAATTAATTCGTTCGCTTGAATTAAAGTCCAATTTAATTCCGCATTGAAATCCAATTTCAATTAATATATCTAATATATTATTTTAGCCCAATTAATTAAATAGTAAAATTTAATTTCACTATTAAATTCATTTTGCCGATTAATTCCAAATTAATCGCGTTCTCTCCTTTCGACGAATTTAATCCCAGATAAATTATTGACGTAATTAATCCCGGATTAATTCTTTCTCTTATAATTAATCCCAGATTAATTATTGCCGTGATTAATCCCAGATTAATTTTCTCTCTCATAATTAATCCTAGATTAATTTTCTGTTCGAGTCAAATCTCATCGGAGAATCTTTGGGAAGCCACCCAAGAGATCCCTAGATATGTTGGCAGTAAATACGGTCATCGGACTATCCGAACACGTACGTACCAGTACAATATTCTTACCGATTTACAAGACATGGTTGGCTTCTAGCAAAGCACCGTGCCTACCCAATTCTCCAGAAATATTCTTTAAAGGAATATATAATCTTTATCAGGCGTATCATACTAAGTATTGCGTATTACGATCCAGTACCAGATGTTACATCCAATACCAGATGTCCCGTACGAACCATATATCGGATCACTGGCAACTAGTCTCTATAATCAGATAATCATGACCTAGTCATATTATCCTGATGACTGCAGTACTTAGGATTACCAGTTCTGTATCCCTGTGTGATCATCATCTTCATATGACTGAAGTGATACTTCCATCTTGACATCAAACCCAATACACTAGGATTCTCAGTATACCCAGAAGAGGCGTACGCATAACCTGTTAAAGCCCCGGACGACCAAAACCAAAGTATACTGATTGTCGCAAGTATTAGCGATGGAAGTCTCAGGTTAAGACCAAATACACCTAACCTGATTCGGATTCCCATAGACACAAAGTCATACTACCAATGGGATTCTGAGGGGTTTATCCAAAGTGAAGCTGTTCCCGTACCATCGGCAAACAGAACCTCCTATCACACTTGCATAAGTATCCAATACTTAAATATATGAGAACTATGTCGTTACTCTTCCATAACGCGCACAAGTGCAATACTAGCCTATTTCGCATTATCAATGTCTGGTCTCGATAATACTACGACTATGGATATTTAATGATTAAACCTTTCATGGATTAATATTGTCTCAAATCTTATTAATCAGGTACTAATCATATGGACTTTTATCATTTATATATCCAAGTAATCCAATTACAAATGATCAAAGAGCAATTTCATTTGTCACATAGTTTATTTTGTACAAGAACACCATGTCCTTTCAAAAATAGTGATGTTATGGGTCATAATTGTCAAACAGGTATTGCCCCGCATACGAGTATCCCGGACATACTACGTATACCAGACCCCAACACTCTGCCCTACAGTCACTGACTCTCAAGACCATGCTCTGATACCATCTTTGTAACATCCATGATCTGGGAGATATGCTATCGGTAGGGAATAGGCAGTACTATTCCCCTAAGCCTCTAACTCTTCAACCAAAAACAATTGTTAATACTCTTTTATATAATTAACTCTCTCATGTGTCGGACCGTAGCCCAAGTTCAATAACTTATCATACAAACTCAACATTAATGACTGTACTCAATAAAACTTACTTTAACAATGACTATTACAACCAAAGACTAATAAATAACTTTTACTTGGCTCTGACTGGACTCTCACTCTCTCTGACTTGATCTGGTGGACTCCAAACCCTAGTGACTGCATCAGTATCTGTCCTCCCGAGCTCGTCCTCAGATGATACATGCAAAAATAGAAACTGGAAGTGGGGGATTTGACCGTTATACGATCTAAGTGAGTGGAAGAAAAACCAAAATTCCAGAAATAACTTTATATGAAAACACTTTATCTGAAAACTTCGTCTGAAAATTCTTTTATAAAACTTATCTTTCCGAAATCTTCTTTTATAAACTTGTATTTGGAAGATCTATTCCGAAAACTTTTTTTTTCTGAAATGTTCTGTTTTCTGAAAAATATTTCTAAAATCTGATTTCTGAAAACTATTTTCTGAAAATCTTATATCTGAAAACTGATCTGTATCTGAAAAACTTGACGTATGGGGGGGTTACGTTTTGTCATCCCCTCATACCCCTAAATAGAGCCAAGAGTGCAAATACATGACTTTGGGGCGTTAAGTATTGTCGTCCCCCAAAGCATGCCAGTACTTGTTGGACAATTATGACCCATAGCATCACTATTTGTACAGATCATGGTGTTGTTGTGCAAATTAACTATGTGACAAAGGAAATTGCTCTTTTATCATATGTAATTAGATTACCAAGATGTATAAATGATGAAAGGTCCATATGATTAGTTCTGGATTGAGATGACATGAGACAGTAGCAATCCACGAAGGTTTAATCATTAAATATCCCTAGTCCGAGTATTATCGAGATTGGACATCGATAATGCGTAAAAGACTAGTATTACACTTGTGCGCGTTGTGGGAGTATAACGGCATAATTCTCATATATTTGGGTATAGGATACTCATGCAAGTGTAATAGGAGGTTGTGTTTACCGATGGTACGGAACCAGCTTCGCTCTGGATAGACCCCCCTCGGAATTCCATTGGTAGTATGACTATGTGTCTATGGAAGTCCGAATCAGGGTAGGTGTATTTGGTCTTAACTGAGACTTACACCGCTAAACTTGCGACAATCAATATACTTTGGTTTTGGTCGTCCATGGCTTTAACAGGTTCTGTGTACGCCTCTTCTGGGTATATTGAGAATCGTAGTGTATTGGGTGTGATGTCGAGATGGAAGTATCACTCCAGTCATAATGGAGATGATGATCACGTAGGATACGGAACTGGTGCTCTTATATGCTGCAGCTATCGGGATATTATGACTAGGTCATGTTTATCCGATTATATAGACTAGTTACCAGAGATCTGATATATGCTTCGTACGGGGCAGAAACAATTCCAGCCCCAGGCCTTGCACGTGACATCCGATACTGGATCGAAATACGCAATACTACGTATACTACACCTGATATAGATCACATATTCCAGTAAGAATATTTCTGGAGAATTGGGTAGGCACGGTGCTTTGCTAGAAGCCAACCATGTCTTGTAAATCGGTAAAAATATAGTACTAGGTACGTACGTGTTCGGATAGTCCGACGACTGGATTTACTGCCAACATATCTGCGGATCTCATGGGTCGCTTCCCGAAGATTCACCGATGACGTATGACTCGCACTTTATTAATCTGGGATTAATTAGTAGAGAGAGAAAATTAATCTGGGATTAATTACGGAGATATTTTATCTGGGATAAAATATTATTTAAAGAGAGAAAACGATTAATTTGGAATTAATCGATAAAATAATATATTCGATATATTATACAAAATTGGATTTCGATGCGGAATTAAAATTAGATTTTAATTCGGCAAACGAGTTAATTTAGAATTAATTCGTTAGCGATGTGAATAGTAATTTTGCTAGGCATAATTATTTAATTAAATTTTATTTAATTTCGTCGCAACGGAAAATTCATTAATTCGGAATTAGCGAACCCGAGCCCAGGAGTGTTTGCGGGCCCACTCGTCACATCAAGCGTCAAATCACTCGTCAATCAAGTGATGGAAGTCACATCACTTTGAGTGAAGTGATGCTTGTCATCATTGATTGATGTGAATAGTTGATGGGGTGTTTTGAAGACTTAAAGTCTTGTACAAAAATTTTGAATTATGAAAAGTGTAATTGTTTTTTGGTATTTGGTTTTGGAAATCAAATAAACCAAAATATATAACACATTTTTGTTTTCCCTCATCTCTCTCCACACACGGTTTGGAACCATCTTCCTCTCCCTCTCTCTCTCGGCTTTGAAGCCAATTCCTTCTCATTTCTTGACAAAAACCGAGAGTTGGAAGATGAACAAGAAAGATTTGTGGCAAATTTTTCTTATGCTAGCACATGAAGGGTCGTCATAAGGTGATAGGGAACCACCTTGTGAGCATGGAATCACCATTTGCAAAGCTTGGAGCATCAATGGACAACCATGGCTGAATTTTTGGAGGATAAAACTGAAGCCCAAAACCGTGAGCTACATGGAGTTAAAGCTTGAAGCATTTGTGTTCGTCGCATCGCAAAATCGATCAATGTAAGTATGATTCTGCCATGCTTCTTTGTTGTATTCGCACATGATTTCTTGCTTGAATTGATCCTTGGGACTTAATAGAAACCCAACAACGGTATCTTGATCCATTTTGAGCATGAAATTTGATTAGGGTAAAATTTGGGTAAATTGAATATTAGCATGTTTGAGTAAAATTAATTGTTTGAGCATGCTTGTTAATGGATGACTTGGAGTTGTTTGTGATCAATTTTGTGAAAAATGGATTGGGTCAATTTTTCCCCAAATTATTGGCTTGGCCGAATACTTGGAGGTGCCCTAATGTCATGGAATTTTTTGATTTTGATCATTGGATGAGTTGAAATCATTTGGGAAATGTTGATTTAGGATTCAATTGGATTGAAATCGAATCAGACAATAAAAACCCCCAAATTTCCGTGACTATAAGCATGTAAAATGATTGATTTTTTTTCAAATGTGTTGGACATGTTTTGATGATAATGAGCATAATTAATTGAGTAAATTGGTATTTTGTAAATGTTAATTTGGTTAATTAATTATGGCATACACTTTAGGTTAATTAAATTATGAAATTTGGAATTTTGGTAATTTAATTAATTGGGCAAATTTGTAATTGGGTTTTTAAAGTTGTAATTGGGCATAATGGGCTTGGTTGGGCCAAGTTTGGTTTAGGCTAAATTGGTTGGATCCAATTGGGCCCAAAACCATATCCATAAAGTCCAATTATGACTTAATGGACCTTTAATATTAATTCGGCCTACTGGGCCTAAATTAGTTTCTTGGCAAATAAGGGTGATTCCTTAAATGGGCTTTGGTATTTGGGTTTGACCCATATTGACCAAAAGTCCATGCCTTAAGAAATTAATTGAAAGCCCATTGGACTTTAAATTAAATTAACATTGGATGTTAATCGGGCTTTGAGACCCGTAATGATTAGATTTAGAATCTAAGTCGTAAAGGTACATAAAAGTGTGATTATTTAATTTGGAAATAAATAAATGAATTAGTATTAAATACAAATTAAATTGGATTTAATATTGTAGTTTAGTATAATTCAAGAATTCGTACTTTTAGTACTTATTAACAAAATGAGTTTGACTCGCGCAAAATCAAATCGTTGTTTGAACATTGGATGGTCATTAATTTTCAGATTAATTAATTGGATTAGATTGATTGATAACATGCTTGTGTGAATACATGGATGCGATGTATGAATAATGTATATCGGATATATTGGATGGGTGAGGGCAATTTTGGAAATTGTTGTAATAAATTTAGAATTTATTAAATTGGACCTGCATGTCCAGCCTATTACCTATTGACTCTTTGTATTTCTCTTCTCACCTATTCCCCTCAATGTAAATGAGGTTTCTTTAGAAGTGTTATGTAATTGGGTAGAAGTAATACTTGTGCTAGCGGGAGAGAGGAAATTGAGAGATTTGTTATAGGAACAATGTGTTTAAGTATCCATCTGCATATCATTATTATATTTACTTACGCGCCTTATTATGTATTTAGAATGCATGTTTAAGGGTGTATGATGATGAGACCTAACAAATATAATTAATTGGTTGCCAATTACGCGAAAAACCCTCACTACATATTAAGCGTTTTTCCTTCTATTGGGTGATTCTTACTCAAGATCCAAGACTGGCACTGGTTTGTTGGCCAAAGTCAAGACCTCTGTCCGTCGCGGAGGTGTTTGAATCATGAAGGCTTTGTTCCATATCGGTGTCTTGTCCAAGTTGTGATTAGTTGGCCAAAGTCAAGATCACTTCTTATCCATCGACATCGATTACGAAGCTTTCCAAGGTCAATGGGTTCCGCTTAACTAGGATCACTAAGTTTGTTGTGCCAAAGCCAAGGCTTAGTTGATTCAGAGGAAAAAGGTTAGGGAATATATTGGATATATTGACATATATAAGATAATGTTTCGGACTTGGATGTCCACCTACTGGATCTAGGAATTGGATGGGATCTGATTGATCTTAGAGATCTACCTAGTTAATTATCATACAATTTGTTGGCCAAAGTCAAGATTGTGTGTTATTTAACGGGATCCTAGCCCACTAGGAAACAAGGTTTCCCGAGTACTCCATAGAGGGTTAGAGGCTTGCCGAAAAAATAGTGGGAGGCAGTATTAAATTTGCAATATTCGTTTAGTTACTTGCCAATATGCGCTCATTCAAATTTTTCGTCAATATAATTAATATATTATTTGGACTAATATTTAATTGTTGTTTTATTTAAACAGTTGGACTGTATTCAAACTATTTCAATTAATAGTTGATTTTATTATTAGATTATAGTAATCAATATAATTGAATTTAACCAATTAAATTATAGTTGATTATATAGTTAGACTATAGTAATCATTATAATATATATTACCTAAAATCGTTGATTAAATAGTTGGACTATTAGAATCAAGATAATTGAAATATTAGTGTTTAAAAAAAAAATCATGGGTGAAAAATATTTTAAACCGGCTTTAAATTTCAAATTGGGAATAAAATCTCAAGATAGCCCTGGGAACTGGGAAGTTAATCTATTTGATAGAGTGACGTTCGAGCCTAAGCCCGGAGTTGAGCAAATAGTAGAACATGATATTTGGAATATTCATGTGATGATAACTTTAGTGCTTAATCCATTTGCTTGCAAAATAGACTACTTATTTCTTAATCAGAACTAAGGATTAGATCCTTATAGTATGATAATGATGTTGGACAAAGTGACCCATAGCGTCACTATTTGCACAGATCAATTGTGTTTGTTGTAGCAAATTAACTATATGACAAGGAAATTGCACTCTCATCATTTGTGATTAGATCACCATAGATATATAAATGAAGAGAGGTCCCTATGATTGTTCCTGGACTGAGAATGATATGAGACAGTATCAGTCCCCGAAGGATTAATCATTAAATATCCCTAGCCGGAGTATTATCGAGACTGGACATCGATAATGCGGAATTGCTAGTATTGCACTTGTGTGCGTTGTGAGGGCACAACGGCATAGTTCTCATATATATAAGTATTGGATACTTATGCAAGTGCGATAGGAGGTCGTGTTTCACCGATGGTACGGAAACAGCTTCGCTCTGGATAGACCCTTCGGAATCCCATTGGTATTATGACTATGTGTCTATGGGAGGCCGAAATCAAGGTAGGTGTGTATAGTCTTTACCTGAGACTTACATCGCTAATACTTACGATAATCGATAGACTTTGGTCTTGGTGGTACAGGGCTTTAACCGGTTCTGCGTACACCACTTCTGGGTTTATCAGAGAGTCGTAGTGTATTGGGTGTGATGTCAAGACGGAAGTATCACTTCAGTCATAGTGGAGATGATGTCACGCAGGATACGGTATTAGTGCTCTTAAGTGTTGCGCAACCATCGGGATATTATGACTAGGTCATGCATATCCGATTATAGAGACTAGTTACCAGACATCCGACATGTGCTTCGGACGGGGCAGACACTTATCCAGCCCCAGCCCTAGCACGTGACTATCCGATACTGGGCCGATATGCACAATACTACGGTATACTACTACGCTTGATACAGATCTATATATATTCCTGTAAAAATATTTCTGGAAAATTGGGTAGGCATGGCGCTTTTGCTAGAAGCCAACCTTGTCTTGTAAATCGGTATAAAAGTAGTACGCGATACTTACGTGTTCGGATAGTCCGACGACCTATTTACTGCCAACATATCCGGAGATCTCATGGGTCGGTTCCTGAAGATTCACCGATGACGTATGACTCGCACTTTAATTAATCTGGGATTAATTCGATAAGAGAGAAAATTAATCTGGGATTAATTACGGAGATATTTTATCTCGGATAAAATATCGTTAAAGAGAGAGAACGATTAATTTGGAATTAATCGATAAATTAATATATTCGATATATATAACGAAATTAGATTTCGACGCGGAATTGAAATTAGATTTTAATTTGGGCGAACGAATTAATTTAGAATAATTCGTTAGCGACGTGAATAGTGAATTCGCTAGGCGTAATCATTTAATTACGACGCAACGGAAAATTTGTTAATTGGAATTAGCAAACCCGAGCCCGGGATTGTTTGCGAGCGCATTCGCATTTCGAATTCGAGTACGGCACGCAGTCAAATCAAGCGTCAAATCGCAAATCACATCAAGCTTCAAATCACATGTCACTTGAGTGATGTGACATTTGAGTGATTGATTGAGTTGATTTGTGTTGATTGACAAGCATTTAATGCTTTGCTTTTGGAAAACGATTTTGGTATATATGTTTTATTTATTTTTGAAAATAAATCATAAAACCTATTACTCTTTCTTTTCCCTCCTCTCTCCCCTCCGTACACGTTTTTGCTCATTTTGGAGCCAAAAACTTCATCTTCTTCTCTCTCGGTCTTGGACCAATTTCTTCATCTCTTTTTCTGGTTTGACCGAAAGAAATGGAGAAGCAATGATCTTGTTACAAGATCTATGTGCTAGCACACTCATGGAGGAATACAAAGGTGATAGGGAAGTGAGTTCGTGAGCTTGGAAGCTTGAAGCTTGGAGCTTCAATGGTGTCCATCAATGGCCGAACCTTGGAGAAGCCGAACCAGTCACCACCGTGCAGCCCCTACCACGCGCAGCTCACTGCCGAGCAAGGGAGAGCAGTTCGTGGTCCATCTTTGTTGCATCTCTACCGATCAATGTGAGTTATTCCGCACCTCCTTTGATATGTATTCAACTCGTTTATGCATGATTTATGATCCTTGGGACTTGATTGAAACTCAACAATGGTATCAGAGCCATTGTGCATAAAACGTTTTTAGGGTTCTTGAGCAAAATTTGGGGCTTTTTGATTTAAGCATGATTTTGACAATTGTTTTTTAAGAATGTTTGTATATGAATAACTTAGAGTTTATTGTAATCAATTTGAAGAAAAATTAATTTGGAATTAGCAAACCCGAGCCCGGGATTGTTTGCGAGCGCATTCGCATTTCGAATTCGAGTACGGCACGCAAGTCAAATCAAGCGTCAAATCGCAAATCACATCAAGCTTCAAATCACATGTCACTTTGAGTGATGTGACATTTGAGTGATTGATGTGAGTTGATTTGTGTTGATTGACAAGCATTTAATGCTTTGCTTTTGGAAAACGATTTTGGTATATATGTTTTATTTATTTTTGGAAAATAAATCAATAAAACCTATTACTCTTTCTTTTCCCTCCTCTCTCTCCTCCGTACACGTTTTTGCTCATTTTGGAGCCAAAAACTTCATCTTCTTCTCTCTCGGTCTTGGACCAATTTCTTCATCTCTTTTTCTTTTCTGGTTTGACCGAAAGAAATTGGAGAAGCAATGATCTTGTTACAAGATCTATGTGCTAGCACACTCATGGAGGAATACAAAGGTGATAGGGAAGTGAGTTCGTGAGCTTGGAAGCTTGAAGCTTGGAGCTTCAATGGTGTCCATCAATGGCCGAACCTGGAGAAGCCGAACCAGTCACCACCGTGCAGCCCCTACCACGCGCAGCTCACTGCCGAGCAAGGGAGAGCAGTTCGTGGTCCATCTTTGTTGCATCTCTACCGATCAATGTGAGTTATTCCGCACCTCCTTTGATATGTATTCAACTCGTTTATGCATGATTTATGATCCTTGGGACTTGATTGAAACTCAACAATGGTATCAGAGCCATTTGTGCATAAAACGTTTTTAGGGTTCTTGAGCAAAATTTGGGGCTTTTTGATTTAAGCATGATTTTGACAAATTGTTTGTTTAAGAATGTTTGTATATGAATAACTTAGAGTTATATGTAATCAATTTGAAGAAATTAATTGGATTGATTTTCCCCAATTTGCTTATTGTTGGCCAAAACTTTAATTTGGGTAAACTTGATTTTGAGCATGTTTAATGAAATTGGATGATTTAGAATGCTTAAATGTTGTTTAATTGATGATTGATTAGATCAATTTGATGAAAAAGTGTTTGGAACAATTTTCCCCAATTTGCTTGTGATGGCCGAAAATATGAACCCTAATATTGTCTTGGATTTTTTATTTTTGTTCATTGGATGACTTGCAAATCATTTGGGGATGTTGAATTTATGTTTAATTTGGTTCAATTGGATTGAATTTGATTTGGGCATAATTTCCCTCTTTGGCGAGACACTTGAAGCATGAAATTGGGTTTGATTTTGATCAAATTATGTTGGACATGATTCATTGATGTTAAGCATGACATTGGACAAATTGATGTGGAACTTTGATTTTTGGGTAATTATAATGATAATGTTAACCTTTAGGTAATTTAATTGGGAAATTTGGAATTTTTGGAATTAAATTATTGGGCTTAAAATTGGATTTGGGCCTCTTTAAGTTGTTATTGGGTTTATTGGACTTTGTTGTACAAAGTTGGTTTAGGCCAAAATTGGTTGGATCCAATTAGGCCCAAAACCGCTTCCAAAAGGCCCAAATGCGACTAATGAACCTTTAACATTTAATTGGGCCTAATGGGCCTAATTAATTTATGGGCTTATGGGGTAACTCCCGGATTGGATTTTGGTTATTCGGTTTGACCCGAGTTGACCAAAAGTCCACGCCTCAAAAATTAATTAAAAGCCCATTGGACTTTAATTAAATTAATATTGGATATTAATCGGGCTTTGAGACCCGTAACGATTAAATTTGGAATTTAAGTCGTAAAGGTTTATTTTATAAAGTGTAATATTTAATTTGGAATTAAATAATGAATTAGAATTAAATACGTATTAAATTGGATTTAATCATGTAATTTAATTTTAATTCGGGAATTCGTACTTTAAGTACTTGTTCGCAATACGAGTTTGACTCGAACAAAATCAAATCTTTGTTTGAACATTGGATGATCACTAATTATCAGATTAATTAATTTGATTAGATTGATTGATAACATGCTTGTATGAATACATGGTTGTGATGTTTGAATAGTATATCGGATGAATATTAGTCGGGTGGGGCGATTTTGGAAATTGTAATAAATTTGATTTATTAATTGGACCTGCGTGTCCAGCCTTATCACTCTTATTCTTTGTATTCTCTTCTCACCTATTCCCCTCAATGTAAATGAGGTTTCTTTAGAAGTGTAGTGTAACGGGTAGAAGTAATACAAGTGCTAGCTTGGAGAGAGAAAGTGAGAGATTTGATCTAGGATCAATGTGTAAAATATCCATCCGCATATCATTATTATTTTATCATATGCGCTTTATTATGTGTTTAGAATGCATGTTTAAGGGTGTATGATGATGAGACCTTAACAAAGATAATAAATTGGTTGCCAATTTGCACACGAAAAGCCCTCATCAAATATCATGCGTCTTTTCCTTCCATTGAGTGATTCTTGCTCAAGATCCTAGATTGGCATGGGTTGTTGGCCAAAGTCAGGCCCTTGTCCGTCGAAGATGTGTTTGAATCACGAGGCTTTGTTCCATATTGGTGTCTTGTCCAAGTTGTGGTTTGTTGGCCAAAGTCAAGACCACTTCTTGTCCAACGACATTGATTACGAAGCTTCCATGGTCAATGGGTCCGCGCTTGACTGGGATCACTAGGTTTGTTGTGCCAAAGCCAAGGCCTAGTTGATTCAGGGAAAAAGGTTAGGGTATACATTCGATGTATAGGCATATATAAGATATATGTTGGGACTTGGATGTCCACCTATTGGATCTAGGAGTTGGATGAGATCCAATTGATCTTCGAGATCTACCTAGTTAATTATCATACAATTTGTTGGCCAAAGTCAAGATTGTGTGATATTTAACGGGATCTAGCCCACTAGGAACACGGTTTCCGAGTACTCGACAGAGGGTTAGAGGCTCGCCGAAAAAAGTGGGAGGCAAGAATTGAATTTGCAATATTCGTTCAATTACTCGCCATACGCGCTCATTCAAATTATTTCGTCGTAATATTAAATGTTAGTTGGACTAATATTTAAATTGTTGTTTAATAAACAGTTGGACTGTATTATACTTGATTATATATAATTGGATTATATTAATCAATATATTTGAATTAATTAATTTCAGTTTACAGTTGATTTTATAATTGGATTATAGTAATCAATGTAATTGAGGTTAATTAATTGGATTATATTTGATTATATAGTTGGACTATTATAATCATTATAATATATATAGTACCATTAATCGTTGATTAAATAGTTGGACTATTGTAATCAAGATAAAATTGAAAAGTTGGATATTAAAAATAAATCTGGGATTAAAATATTTTAAATGATTTAATTTTCAAATTGGGAATAAATAATACGTTACTTTATTTGATAAAATAACTTATTATACCTTACGCCCAAAATTAAGCAAAATAAGTAGAGCATAAAATCTTTGGAAGATTTATGTGATGATGACTTTAGTGCTTAATTTAATATACTTGTCATAAATCTAATTTTAAATTTAAGAAGTATTAAAATTGAAATTTATAATTCTTGGAGAATTAATTGACTATTCTAGAGGAGATAAAGTCAAAGTTTGCAATTGGGCATGTAGCACGAGGTGCACATCGTTTCGATATTCTAAAACCCAAGGCTTGGCCTAAGGTTCCTAAAATATTGAAAAGGATAATTGACATATACCAAAGTGACTACCATTTGGATATGGAAGACACGAAGGAATTAAAGAAAGGGCAAGGCTCTAACTTTAAAATAATTGTCAAAGTTATGTTCACTACTAGTATTGAAATTGGATTTTAAATACTTAGTGTGGTACATAAAATATATGTATTGATGTTCAGAATCCGCTATGAGCTGGATACTGACTTCAAGCCGAGATTTCTCTGCGAATCGGAAACGGGACGAAAGTCGCTGTTTCGACCGTAGATACCTAAGTTTAGGAACTACCCTTTGGTATATACTTAAATTAGGGACTGTTATAATGTAACTAGTTTGACTAGAGACATTATCTCTATATCAGTGTTTAATCTGTTGCGGATAAAACCTTTATATTATAGAACACTAAGTGTTTTATTATATAAAGATGATATGAGATAAATACATTAGATGTAAATATAGAATTTATATTTTGAATATAAATAAAATCTCAAACATATAAAATGACAAATAAATAGCTCAAATTGATTTGATCAATAGAGACTTATTTGTGGCATTGTTGTCTAGGACACAATTTAACGAGACTCGTATATCCACACTTTTTGAAGAGTGGGTACTAGGACTGATTTGACTATTCAAATAAGGTCTGCGAATCTAGTTTATTAGGTAAAGTACCTAAAATACTATTTACTTGGTAATAGTAAAAGGGCCACCGATCTGTTAGCCCTATTCATGGTGAAGTAAGTGGGCCCATATCTAGCTAGGCTAGATGTAGATATGAATATTTCGTGACCTTAACGAATGTGGCATCACGTTATGGTTATGTGTTTCTTTTGAAGAACACAAATCAGAAACTTTTAGAGTTTCGACATGAAATAGACAAACAGATCGGCTATAGTATTATACCGTCACGGTAAGACCGTAATGGAAAATACTTAAGCAAAGTTTCTTATATACTTGAAAGAGTATAGTATTCTTTCAAATGAGGACTCCTCCCGGAACACGTCAAAGTGACGGTGTGTCCGAACGGATTAACCGAATCATGTTAGACATGATAAGGCTAATCATGAGTCGCTCTGAGCTACCATTTCCTTCAACGGATAAGTTTTAACAGTGCAATAACTTATTTAAATAAGGTTCCATATAAATCTGTTTGACAGATGTCATATAGGATATGAACAGGGAAGAAACGAGGTTTCTCATTCTTGATAATTTGGGTATGCCAGGCATAACGTTTGGATGATACCAAACTAAGGACCCAAATTGGATAAGTGCCAATATAGGTTATCCTAAGGGAAACCATAAGTATAGTACTTATAAATCTCACATGAGAACAATGTTTGTTGCTCACCATGCGGTTTTTCCTGAGAGGAATACCGATATGCAGTGGTCAGTGGGAGGATAGTGATACTCGATGAAAATTGGAGTAATACTGTTCAAGGCACAAGGTCCGTAATGGAACACAAATAGTTCATCAATGATGAATTGTACCATTAATCTTCGAATACACAAGAACTGAGTAGATCGGATAGAGTCAGAAAATGACCTAGGGTATGGGTTTCTGATCTAACCTCATAAAGATGTCAATCTTATGAAGGTATATCCACCGACTACGTTTTGAGGAAGTGATACGAGGTATCGACTCCCTATTATGGCAAAGTGCCATGAATCCGAAATGGATTCCATATATACAACTATTGAATACTAGTTGTTGTACCACAAGGCATTGTGCCTATTGGTACATTAAACGTCTTCAAGGAAGACATACATGGAAGGCAACATACCAACGTACAAAGCTGGGCTTTTGACGGAAAGGTATCGTTATCAACATTGTGTTAATAACGGTTCAACCTTTTACCTGTTGCCATGGTAAATCCATTTTGAAGATGCTTGTTGATAACTGCATATTTCATTTATGAAATGTGTCAGTTGCAGATCAAAATCGCTTTCCTGAAAAGGAAACCTTTTGGAGGATGCTTACAACATCCTGACGATTTTGTATAACCGACAAACAAGGTTTGCGGGTTATTCGATCCATGTTTGGATTGAAACAAGCATAAGGTTCTTGGAACTGACGTTTGAAATAATCATAATGGTTTATGATTTGACTCAAAACGAAATAATTCTTGTGTATATAAGGAGGTTAGTGGGAGGGCACTGACAATGAAATTCCCATAAAGCAATTGGTGAAAGCTTGGCTTTCATAGATATTCTTTCATAGAAATTCTCCGTAGAATTCTGGGGAGTAACAACCTTTATTCAAGGAATAAAGATCTACAGGGATAGATTTGGAGTTGTTAACACTCTCTGGAAATTGTACATTTAAAATGTACTTGTATTGGTGTCTCATACGCTTCGAGCATATGGAGTCACAATCGGGTCAATCCAAGTGATAGTCACTGGATTGAAGATTAAGAACATCTGTTAGTATCTGAGAGAACTAAAGATGATGTCTTAAATTATGGAGTAGGAGAACTTGAAGTGACTAGGATCACTGTTGCAAGTTTCCAAACCGGTAAATACTGCGGTACTATAAAGTTTGAACACTGGGACAGTGAGCTGGAAATCTTCCGAGCAAGATAACTGTTGCCGAATAAACAACAAATGCGGATTATTGCTGCAGCTGAGGCAGCAATAGAAGCCATTTGGATCGAAAATAAATCTAATTAGATTAGATATAATTCTTTTAGCAGCTGAGCTAGGCGTCAGCACAGGCTAAGGAATTAAAGGTCTCATCGACGATCCAGATATATACTTCTATATCATCTGATTCGTTTGGATCATACATCGTGGCGATGTGATGATCGTGTAAATCGCGTCAGACGATAATTAAACAAATCCGCTGACGAAAACCTTTCCTCAGCAATTTGAGCGAACCGTTCATAGTTCGGGTGTGGGACACTTGAGTGACTGGCTATGTGCCAAGTGGGAGATTGTTGGACAAAATGACCCATAGCGTCACTATTTGCACAGATCATTGTGTTGTTGTAGCAAATTAACTATGTGACAAGGAAATTGCACTCTCATCATTTGTGATTAGATCACCATAGATATAAATGAAGAGAGGTCCCTATGATTAGTTCCTGGACTGAGAATGATATGAGACAGTATCAGTCCCCGAAGGATTAATCATTAAATATCCCTAGCCGGAGTATTATCGAGACTGGACATCGATAATGCGGAATAGGCTAGTATTGCACTTGTGTGCGTTGTGAGGGCACAACGCATAGTTCTCATATATATATAAGTATTGGATACTTATGCAAGTGCGATAGGAGGTCGTGTTTCACCGATGGTACGGGAAACAGCTTCGCTTTGGATAGAACCTTCGGAATCCCATTGGTATTATGACTATGTGTCTATGGGAGGCCGAAATCAAGGTAGGTGTGTATAGTCTTAACCTGAGACTTACATCGCTAATACTTACGATAATCGATAGACTTTGGTCTTGGTGGTACAGGGCTTTAACCGGTTCTGCGTACACCACTTCTGGGTTTATCAGAGAGTCGTAGTGTATTGGGTGTGATGTCAAGACAGAAGTATCACTTCAGTCATAGTGGAGATGATGTCACGCAGGATACGGTATTAGTGCTCTTAAGTGTTGCGCAACCATCGGATATTATGACTAGGTCATGCATATCCGATTATAGAGACTAGTTACCAGACATCCGACATGTGCTTCGGACGGGGCAGACACTTATCCAGCCCCAGCCCTAGCACGTGACTATCCGATACTGGGCCGATATGCACAATACTACGGTATACTACGCTTGATACAGATCTATATATATCCTGTAAGAATATTTCTGGAAAATTGGGTAGGCATGGCGCTTTGCTAGAAGCCAACCTTGTCTTGTAAATCGGTATAAACGTAGTACGCGATACTTACGTGTTCGGATAGTCCGACGACCGTATTTACTGCCAACATATCCGGAGATCTCATGGGTCGGTTCCTGAAGATTCACCGATGACGTATGACTCGCACTTTAATTAATCTGGGATTAATTTGATGAGAGAGAAAATTAATCTGGGATTAATTACGGAGATATTTTATCTCGGATAAAATATCGTTAAAGAGAGAGAACGATTAATTTGGAATTAATCGATAAATTAATATATATCGATATCTATAACGAAATTAGATTTCGACGCGGAATTGAAATTAGATTTTAATTCGGGCGAACGAATTAATTTAGAATTAATTCGTTAGCGACGTGAATAGTGAATTCGCTAGGCGTAATCATTTAATTACGACGCAACGGAAAATTCGTTAATTTGGAATTAGCGAACCCGAGCCCGGGATTGTTTGCGAGCGCATTCGCATTTCGAATTCGAGTGCGGCACGCAAGTCAAATCAAGCGTCAAATCGCAATCACATCAAGCGTCAAATCACATGTCACTTTGAGTGATGTGACATTTGAGTGATTGATGTGATTTGATTGTGTTGATTGACAAGCATTTAATGCTTTGCTTTTGGAAAAAGATTTTGGTATATATGTTTTATTTATTTTTGGAAAATAATCAATAAACCTATTACTCTTTCTTTTCCCTCCTCTCTCTCCTCCGTACACGTTTTTGCTCATTTTGGAGCCAAAAACTTCATCTTCTTCTCTCTCGGTCTTGGACCGATTTCTTCATCTCTTTTCTGGTTTGACCGAAAGAAATTGGAGAAGCAATGATCTTGTTACAAGATCTATGTGCTAGCACACTCATGGAGAATACAAAGGTGATAGGGAAGTGAGTTCGTTCAATGTGTCCATCAATGGCCGAACCTTGGAGAAGCCGAACCAGTCACCACCGTGCAGCCCCTACCACGCGCAGCTCACTGCCGAGCAAGGGAGAGCATTTCATGGTCCATCTTTGTTGCATCTCTACCGATCAATGTGAGTTATTCCGCACCTCCTTTGATATGTATTCAACTCTTTTATGCATGATTTATGATCCTTGGGACTTGATTGAAACTCAACAAATGAAATTGAAGGATCTTCATAGATCTATCCTTAGATCTTATAAGTACAAATTGCAATAGAAAACTCTAGGAGAGTTAATGGCTATACTCAAGGAGACAAAGCCAGAGTTTGCAATAGGGCAAGAAGCGCAAGGCGCATCTTACTTCGACATCACATAAGGCCAAGGCTTGGCCAAAGGCTTCTAGGGTGTGGAAAAGGGGCAAAGGCAAAATCATTATAATCTTCTGGGAAGACATAAGACATATCCCAAAATGTCTGCCTAAACTGTGGCAAACGGGGTCACTGGAAGCGTGACTGCCGTATGGACAAGGTAGACATGAAGGAATTCAAGACGGCAAGGCTCCGACTTCAAATATATTTGTTATAAACATGTTCACTACTAGTATTAAAATTGGATTTTAGATACTGAGTATGGTACATAAATATGTACTGATGTGCAGAATCTGCTGATTATCAGGATACTGACTTCAGTTGAGATTAATCTGTGAATCGGAAACGGGACGAGAGTCACTGTTTTAACCGTAGATACCAAGTTTAGGAACTACCCTTCGGGTGTGTACTTAAATTAGGAAACTGTTACAATGTAACTAGTTTGACTAGAAACATTATCTCTATATCATAGTATAATTCGTTGCAGATATACCTTTATATTCTAGAACACTAAAGTGTTTCATTTTATAAAGATGATATTGAGATAAACACATTAGATGTGAATAACAGTATTTATATTTTAATATAAATAAATCTCAAACGTATAACAGACAAACAAATAACTCAAACTGATTTGATCAGATAGAGACTTTATTGGGGCATTGATGTCTGGGACACAATTAACAAGACTCGTATATCCACACTTCGAAGAGGGGTACTAGGACATATTTGATTCTATTCAAATAATGTCTACAAATCTAGTTTATAGGCAAAGTGCCTAAAACACCTTTTACTTGGTAAAAGTACAAGTGCCACCGATCTGTTAGCCTCAGTTCATAGTGACGTTAGTGGGCCCATGTCTAGCTAGGCTAGAGGTGATATGAATGTTTCGTGACCTTTACGGATGTGGCATCGCGTTATGGTTATGTGTTTCTTTTGAAACACGGATCCGAAACTTTTGATAATTCAAAGAGTTTCGACACGAAGTAGACAAACAGATCGGCTAAAGTATTAAACATCACGGTTAGACCATGATGAAAATACTTAAGTAATAAGTTTCTCGTATACTTGAAAGAGTATATTATTCTTTCAATAGGACTCCTCACGGAACACGTCAGTTTGACAGTGTGTCCGAACTGAGAAACTGAATTTTGTTTAGACATATAGGTTAATCATGAGTCGCTCTGAGCTACCATTTCCTTCAAGGGATACGCATTAATCAGTGCAAAATTATTTTGAATAAGGTTCCATAAAAATCTGTTTAACAGACTTCATATTAGATATGAACAGGAAAGAAACCGGGTTTTCTCATTCCTGTAGATTTGGGTATGATGGGCATATGTTTGGATGATACCAAACTAGAACCCAAATTGGATAAGTGCCTAAGTTGTGGGTTATCCTAGGGAAACCAAAGTATAGTACTTATACAACTCATAAGAGAACAATGTAATTGTTGCTCGCCATGCGGTTTTCCTAAGAGGAATACCTATATGGAGTGGTAAGTGGGAGGAAAGTGAAACTCGATGTAAATCGGAGTAATACTATTCAAGGTACCGATTCTTCATTGGAACACAAATAGTTCATCAAGGATGAAACTATACCAATAATCTTCGAATACACAAGAATCGCGTAGGTCGGAGAGAGTCATAAAAATAACCTGGGGTATGGGTTTCTGATCTCACCTCGTAAGATGTCAATCTTATTGAGGAATACGAACTGACTACGTATGAGGAAGTGATACAAGGTATCGACTCCCTTTATAGTAAAGTGCCATGAAGTCCGAAATGGATTCCATGTATAACAACTAAGTTTGGACACTAGTTGTTGTACAAGAAGGCATTATGCTATTGTACTATATAAGTCTTCAAGGAAGACATACATGGAAGGCAAATCCAACGTACGAAGCTGGGCTTGTAGGCGAAATGTATCGTTATCAACATTATGTCGTTATGAAGAAACCTTAAACTCGTTGCCATGGTTAAATCCATTTGGATAATGCTTGCTGATGCTGCATGTTTCATTTATGAAATATGGCAGCTGAACGCCAAAACCGCTTTCCTTAAACGGAAACCTTTTGGAGGATGTTTGTAAAATCCTGACGGTTTTGTCGTACCAAAATAAACAAACAAGGTTTGCAAGTTAATTCGATCCATAAATGGATTGAAGCAAGCATTGCGTTCTTGGAAAGATATCGTTTTGATGTAATCATAATGGTGTATGATTAATTCAAAAACAAAAATGATTATTGTGTATATAAGGAGGTTAGGGGGAGCGTACTGACATGGAAGTCCTAAGTAATGAAAGGACAGCCATTTCTTGGAAATGATATTCCCATAAAATAATCGGTGAAAGCTTGGCTTTCATGAAAAAGTCTCCGTAGAATTCTTGGGAGAGACAACATTTATTCTAGGAATAAAGATCTATTGGGATAGATCTAAAAGTTGTTAATACTCTCCGAGAACTCGTACATTGAAATAATATACGCGACCTGGTGTCTCATACCGCTTTGAGCAAATGGAGTCACAATCAGGCAATCCAAGTGATGGTCACTGGATTGATGTTAAGAACATCCTTTAGTATCTTAGATGAACTAAGGATGCTTTCTTGAGCTATGGAGAAGGAGAACTTGAAGTGCCTGGGTTCATTGCTGCAAGTTTCCTAACCGATAATAACGATTATAAGTCGTAAGAACGGTACTATAAAGTTTGAATAACGGAACAGTGAGCTGGAAATCTTACAAGCAAGATATTGTTACCGAATAAACAACAAAAGTGGATTATTGATGCAGCTGAGGCAGCAATAAAAGCCTTTTGGATCGATAATAATCCTAATCAGATTAGGAGTAGTTCTGTTACCAGCTAAGCTAGGTTACAGAACAGGCTAAAGAATTAATGGTCTCATCAATGATCCAGATATATACTTCAATATTCATCTGATTCGTTCGGATCATACATCGTGGCGATGTGATGATCGAATAAATCGCATCAGATGATAACACTTCAAATCCGCTGACGAAAGTTTTTTCTCAGCAGAAGTTTGAGCGAACCGTACATAGTTCGGGTGTAGGACACTTGAGTGATTGGCTATAGACCAAGTGGGCGATTGTTGGACAATATAACCCATAGCATCACTATTTGTTACAGATCATGGTGTTGTTATACAAATTAAACTATGTGACAAACGAAATTGCTCTTTTATCATTTGTAATTAGATTACAAGATGTATAAATGATGAAAGGTCTATATGATAGTTCCGAATTGAGATGATTATGAGACAGTATCAATCCATGAAGGTTTTAATCATTAAATATCCCTAGTAATAGTATTATCGAGATTGGACATCGATAATGCGAAAAGACTAGTATTACACTTGTGCGCGTTTTGGGAGCATAACACGACATAGTTCTCATATTTGGGTATAGGATACTCATGCAGTGTATAGGAGGTTGTGTTTACCGATGGTACGGAAATAGCTTCGCTCTGGATTAACCTCTCAGAATTCCATTGTAGTATGACTATTTGTCTATGGAAGTCCGAATCAGGGTAGGTGTATTTGGTCTTAACTTGAGACTTGCACCGCTAATACTTGCGACAATCAATATACCTTGGTTTTGGTCGTCCAGGGCTTTAACAGGTTCTGTGTACGCCTCTTCTGGGTATATTGAGATATTAGTAGTGTATTGGGTGTGATTTCAGAGGATGAAGTATCACTCCAGTCATAAAGGAGATGATGATCACGTAGGATACAGAACTGGTGCTCTTATGGCTGCAGTTCGGGAATTATGACTAGGTCATGTTTATCCGATTATAGAGACTAGTTACCAGAGGATCCGATATTGCTGCATTCGTACGGGGCAGACACAATTCAGCCTCAGGCCTTGCACGTGACATCTGATCTGGATCGAAATACCAATACTACGTATACTACGTCTGATATAGATCACATATTCTAGTAAGAATATTTCTGGAGAATTGGGTAGGCACGGTGCTTTGCTAGAAGCCAACTATGTCTTGTAAATCGGTAAAACGTGTACTAGTAGTACGTGTTCGGATAGTCCGACGACCGGATTTACTGCCAAAAATCCGGGGAACTCATGGGTCCCTTCCCAAAGATTCAACGATGACGTATGACTCGCACTTTATTAATCTGGGGATTAATTAGTAGAGAGAGAGAAATTAACCTGGGATTAATTGCGGAGATATTTATATCTGGGATAAAATATTATTAAAGAGAGAGAACGATTAATTTGTAATTAATCGATAAAATAATATATTCGATATATTATACGAAATTGGATTTCGACGCAGAAATTAAAATAGATTATAATTCGGGCGAACGAGTTAATTTAGAATTAATCGCTAGCGACGTGAATAGTAATTTTGCTAGGCAAAATTATTTAATTAAATTTGATTTAATTTCGTCGCAACGAAAATTCGTTAATTTGGAATTAGTGTACCCGAGCCCGAGAGTGTTTGCGGGCCCACTCGCATTTCGAATTCAAGTGCGGCTCACAAGTCACATCAAGCGTCAAATCACTTGTCAATCAAGTGATGGAAGTCACATCACTTTGAGTGAAGTGATGTTTGTCATCATTGATTGATGTGAATAGTTGATGGGGGTGGTTGAAGACTTAAATCTTGTACCAAAATTTTGAATTATGAAAAAGTGGTAATGTTTTTGGTATTTGGTTTTGGAAATCAAATAAACCAAAATATATAACACATTTTTCTTTTCCTTCCTCTCTCTCCACACACGGTTTGGACCCATTCTTCTCTCTCTCTCTCTCTCTCTCTCGGCTTTGAAGCCAATTCCTTCTCCTTTCTTGACAAAAACCAAGAGTTGGAAGATGAACAAGAAAGATTTGTGGCAAATATTTCTCATGCTAGCACATGAAGGGTCATCCTAAGGTGATAGGGAAACCAACTTATGAGCATGGAATCACCATTTGCAAAGCTTGGAGCTTGGAGCATCAATAACACACCATGGTCGAATTTTTGGAGGACAAAAATGAAGCCCAAAACCGTGAGCTACATGGAGTTAAAGCTTGAAGCATTGTGTTCGTCGCATATCGCAAAACCGATCAATGTAAGTATGATTCCGCCATGCTTCTTTGTTGTATTTCTTGCTTCCCTCACTACTTACGGTTTCAAAAACCAGAAAACAGAAAATTTAGCACTTTTGGGCGTGAAGAGAAAGAGAGAGTTGTGAGATGTGTTCCAAATTTGTGTATCTTATACACAAATGTGAATTTCAAATTCATTTGGAATGAATTTAGCCTTTCAAAAGTCAAACAATTAAAGGCCACACCTACTTCCATCAACTCACATCAATTGTCAAGTCACATCACTCAAAGTGACAAGTGATTTGACGCTTGAAGTAACGCTAGATGCGACTAGCGATTTGACGCTTGATTTGATTTGCGTGCCGCACTCGAATTCAAAATGCTAATGCGCTCGCAAATAATCTCGATCTCGGGTTCGCTAATTCTAAATTAACGAATTTTTCGTTGCGTCGTAATTAAATGATTGCGCCTAGGGAAATCACTATTCACGTCGCTAACGAATTAATTCTAAATTAATTCGTTCGCCCGAATTAAAATCTAATTTTAATTCCGCGTCGAAATCCAATCTCGTTTAATATATCGAATATATTAATTTCTCGATTAATTCCAAATTAACCGTTATCTCTCTTTAAATCACATTTTATCCCAGATAAAATATCTCCGCAATTAATCCCAGATTAATTTTCTCTCTCTTCTAATTAATCCCATATTAATTTAGAGTGCGAGTCATACGTCATCGGTGAATCTTTGGGAAGCGACCCATGAGATCCCCGGATATGTTGGCAGTAAATTCGGTCGTCGGACTATCCGAACACGTAAGTACTAAGTACTACGTTTTACCGATTTACAAGACAAGGTTGGCTTCTAGAAAAACACCATGCCTTCCCAATTCTCCGGAAATATCCTTACAGGAATAAAGCATCTATATCAGGCGTAGTATACGTAGTATTGCGTATTTCTGTCCAGTATCAAATTATCATGTGCTAGGCTTGGGGCTGGAATTGTGTCTGCCCCGTACGAAGCACATGTCGAATGTCTGGTGACTAGTCTATATAATCGGATAACATGACCTAGTCATAATATCCCGCTAGCTGCAGCGTTTAAGAGAACCAGTCCCGTATCCTTCGTGACCATCATCTCCATATGACTGGAGTGACACTTCCCTCTTGACATCACACCTACACACTATGATTCTCAATATACCCAGCATTGGCGTACACAAAACCTGTTAAAGCCCTGGACGACTACAACCAAAGTATATTGATTGTCGCAAGTATTAGCGGTGCAAGTCTCAGGTTAAGACCAAATACACCTACCCTGATTTCGGACTTCCATAGACATATAGTCATACCACCAATGGAATTCCGGGGGGTCTATCCAGAGCGAAGCTGTTTCCCATACCATCGATAAACACAACCTCCTATTTCACTTGCATGAGTATCCTATACCCAAATATATTAGAGCTATATCGTTGTGCCCTCACAACGCGCACAAGTGTAATACTAGTCTTTTACGTATTTATCGATGTCCAATCTCGATAATACTCTGACTAGGGATATTTAATGATTTATCCTTCGTGGACTGATACTGTCTCATATCATTCTCCGTCCAGGAACAAATCATAGGGACCTCCTATCATTTATATATCTAGGTGATCTAATCACAAATGATAAGAGTTAATCTCCTTTGTCACATAGTTAATTTGTACAATGATCTGTACAAATAATGACGCTATGGGTCAAAATTGTCCAACAATCTCCCACTTGGCCTATAGGCAGTCACTCGAGTGTCTAACACCCGAACTATGTACGGTTGGCTCAAACTGCTGAGAAAAGGCTTTCGTCAGCGGATTTGCATGATTATCATCTGATGCGATTTAATCGATCATCACATCGCCACGATGTATGATCTGAACGAATCAGATGAATATTGAAGTATGTATCTGGATCGTTGATGAGACCATTAATTCTTTAACCTGCGCTGCAGTATAGCTCAGCTGCTAACAGAATTATATCTAATCTAATTAGATTTATTATCCACACAAATGGCTTCAATTGCCGCCTCAGCTGCAGCAATTACCCGCATTTGTTGTTTATTCGGTAACAGTATCTTGCTTGGAAGATTTCCAGCTCACTGTTCCGTTATTCAAACTTTGTAGTACCGTTTGTGACTTATAGTCGTTTTATCAGTTTAGGAAACTTTCTATAGTGATCCCAGTCACTTCAAGTTCTCCTTCTCCTCAGATTAAGACATCATCTTTAGTTCTCTAAGATACTAACAGATGTTCTTAACTTCAATCCAGTGACTATCACTTGGATTGGCTTGTTTGTGACTTCATATGCTCAAAGCGTATGAGACACCAGATTACGTACATTTTTCAATGTACGGTTTCTCAGAGAATTTTATCGAAAGCCAAGCTTTTGCCGATAGTTATTTTATGGGAATATCATTTCCAAGAAATGACGTATTATCATTATTTTATAGGACAGCCACTATCAGTGCGCTCCCACTAACCCTCTTATATACACAAGAATCATTTTCGTTTTGAATTAAATCATACTCCATTATGATTACATCAAAACGATAATTCCAAGAACCTATGCTTGCTTCAATCCAAACATGGATCGAATAACTTGCAAACCTTGTTTGCTAGTTTTGGTACGACAAAACCGACAGGATATTATAAACATCCTCCAAAAGGTTTCCTTTTCAGGAAAGTGATTTTCCCGTTCAGCTGCCATATTTCATAAATGAAACATGCAGCTTTAGCAAGCATCATCCGAATGGATTTACCGTTGCAACAGGTAAAAGGTTGAATCGTAATCAACACAATGTTGATAACGATATCTTTCCGCTAAAAGCCTAGCTTTATACGTTGGTATGTTGCCATCCATGTATGTCTTCCTTGAAGACTTATATAGTACCAGTAGGCACAATGCCTTGCGGTACATCAACTAGTATCCAAACATAGTTGATATATATGGAATCCATTTCGGACTAATGACACTTTGTCATAATAAGGAGTCGATACCTTGTATCACTTCCTCATACGTAGTCAGTTGGTCTACCTCAATAAGATAAACATGTTTATGAGGTGAGATCAGAAACCCATACCCCAGGTTGTTTTCTGAATCTCTCCGACATACGCAGTTCTTGTGTATACGAAGATTAATGGTAATAATTTCATCCTTGATGAACTATTTATATTCCATTAAGGAATGGGTGCCGTGAATAGTATTACTCTCCAATTTTCATAGAGTTTTACTATCCTCCCACTTACCACTGCATATCGGTATTCCTCTTAGGAAAACCGCATGGTGGGCAACAATCTAATTGTTCTCTAGTGAGATGTATAAGTACAATACTTATGGTATCCCTAGGATAACCTACAATTGGCACTTATCCAATTTGGGTTTTAGTTTGGTATCATCCAAACATATGCCTAGCATACCCAAATATTCAGGATTGAGAAACCTGGTTTCTTTCCTATTCATATCTAATATGATATCTGTCAAACATATTTTTATGGAACCTTATTCTAAATAAGTTTTGCACTGTTAATGCTTATCCGTTGAAGGAAATGGTAGCTCAGAGTGACTCATGATTGACCTTATCATGTCTAACAAAATTCGGTTATTCAGTTCGGACACACCGTCACTTTGACGTGTTCCGGGAGGAGTCCTCTTTGAAAGAATACTATACTCTTTCTAGTATATTAGAAACTTATTACTTAATTATTTTCCATTACGGTCTTACCGTGACGGTATAATACTTAGTCGATCTGTTTGTCTATTTCGTGTCGAAACTTTAAAGGTTTCTGATTTGTGTTCTTCAAAATAAACACATAACCATAACGCAATGCCACATCCGTATAGGTCACAAAATATTCATCTCCACATCTAGCCTAGCTAGACATGAGCCCACTTACTTCACCATGAACTAGGGCTAGCAGATCGGTGGCATTTACACTTTTACCAAGTAAAGGTGTTTTAGGCACATTGCCCAATAAACTATATTCGTAGACCTTATTTGATTGAATCAAATCAGTCCTAGTACCCACTCTTCAAAAGTGTGGATATACGAGTCTTTGTTTAATTGTGTCCCAGACAACAATGCCACTTGTCAGTTTCTTATGATCAAATCAGTTTGAGCTGTTTGTTTGTCATGTTATATATTTGAGATAATATTTATATTCAAAATATAAACTCTGTTATTCATATCTAATGTGTTTATCTCAATATCATCCTTATATAATAAAACACTTTAGTGTTCTAGAATATAAAGGTTCACCCGCAGCGGGTAAACACTGATATGGAGATAATGTTTCTAGCCAAACTAGTTACATTATATCAGTTTCCAAATTTAGGTACATACCCGAAGGTAGTTCCTAAACTTAGGTATCTACGGTTAAAACAGCGACTTTCGTCCCGTTTCCGTTTCGCAGATATATCTCAATTGAAGTCAGTATCCTGTTCAAAACAGATTCTAAACATCAATACATATTTATATCACACTAAGTATCTAAAATCCAATTTTAATAGTAGTAGTGAATATATTTATGACAAACATATTTGAATTCAGAGCCTTGCTCGTCTTCAATTCCTTCATGTCTGCTTTGTTCAAACGGCAGTCACGCTTCTGCGATCCCGTTTGCCACATTTAGGCAGACATTTTGGGATATGTCATTTATCTTCCCAGAAGATTATAATGATTTTGCCTTTGCCAGTTTCAACACTCCAGAAGCCTTTGGCCTTCTAGAATATCGAAGTAAGGTGCGCCTTGCGCTACTTGCCTAATTGCAAATTTTGACTTTGTCTCCTTGAGAATAGTCATTAACTCTCCAAGAGTTATTATTGCAATTATAGTACTTCTAAAATCTAAAGATAGATTTATGAAGATCCTTCAATTTCTTTATCATACTTTAAGGATCTAATCCTTAGTTCTGATTCAGAATGAAGAAGTCTACTGCGACAAGCTTAATGGATTAAGCACTAAAGTTATCATTACATAAATCTTCCAAAGATTATGCTCGACTATTTGCTTAACTCCGGCCTTAGGCATAATATGTTATTTTATCAAATAAAGTAACTTATTATATTCCAGGACCATCCTGAAATTTATTCCCAATTTGAAAATTAAACCATTTAAATACATTTTCCCTATGATCATGTTTTAAATGTCAATCTTTCAATTTTATCTTGATTTTAATAATCCAACTATTTAATCAACGATTAAGGTACTATTTATTATAATGATTACAATAGTCCAACTATTTAATCAACTATAATTTAATTAAAATCAATTATATTGATTACTATAATCCAATTATAAAATCAACTATAAATGAATAGTTTGAATATATAGTCCAACTATTTTTTAAAACAACAATTTAAATATTAGTCCAACTAACATTTAATTTCTTTGACGAATTGATATTTGTTTGAGCGCGTATGGCAAGTAATTAAACGAATATTGCACATTCAATTCTTGCCTCCCACTATTTTTCGGCCAGCCTCTAACCCTCTGTCGAGTACTCGGGAAACCGTGTTTCCTAGTGGGCTAGGATCCCGTTAAATATCACACAATCTTGACTTTGGCCAACAAATTGTATGATAATTAACTAGGTAGATCTCTAAGATCGATTGGATCCAATCCAATTCCTAGAACCGGTAGGGGGACATCCAAGTCCGAAACATATATCTTATATATGCCAATACATTCAATGTATTACCTAACCTTTTTCTTCTGAATCAACTAAGCCTTGGCTTTGGCACAACAAACTTAGTGATCCCAGTTAAGCGCGACCCATTGACCATGGAAAGCTTCGTAATCAATGTCGATGGACAAGAAGTGGTCTTAACTTTGGCCAACAAACCATAACTTGGACAAGACACCAATATGTAACAAAGCTCTCGTGATTCAAACACATCCTCGACGGACAAAGGCCTTGACTTTGGCCAACAAGCCAATGCCAGTCTTGGATCTTGAGTGAGAATCACTCAATGGAAGGAAAAACGCTTAATATTATTTGAGGGTTTTTCGCGTGCAAATTGGCAACCAATTTATTATCTAATTGGATCCAACCAATTTTAGGCTTTATGGATGCGGTTTTGGGCCTAATTGGATCCAACCAATTTTGCCTAAACCAACTTTGTATTCAAAGCCCAATAAGCCCATTTACAACATTAAAGCCCAAATCCAATTTTAAGGCCCAATTAATTAAATACAAAAAATCCAATTTCACATTTAATTAACCTAAAGTGTATATCATGATTAATCACCCAAATTAACATTTCTAAACATCAATTTATATAATTAATCATGCTCATTTTCATCATCACATGTCCAACACATTTTGATTAAAATCAAACCCAAACATGCTTTATCATTCTCGGCAATGGAGGGGATTTTTGTGTCCGATTCGAATTCAATCTAATTAATTCCACAATCGACATTAAATCACATTCCTCAATCGTTTCAAGTCATCCAATGAACAACGAAACAAAAAATCACCAAGATACTTAGGGCTATAACTCTCGGCAATTAGGGTTTATTATGCCAAATTACAAATCCAATCCAATTGAATCAAATTCAACATTAAATAAACATTCCCTAATGATTTCCAACACATCTAATGAATCAAAAATCAAATCACCAAGACACTTAGGATCACCAACCATTTGGCCAACACATCCAATTTTGGGGAAAATTGTTCCAAATCAATTTTCTTAAAATTGATCAAATCAAACTTCAATTCAACATGTTATAAGCATACTCAAACATCCAATTAATTCAAATCATGCTCAAAAACATTTTGCCCAAATTTTAAGCCCTAAACTTTTTCATGCTCAAACCTTGCTCTGATGCCATTGTTGGTTTCTATTAAGGTCCCAAGATCAATAATAAGCATGAAATCATGTGTGAATAACAATCGAAGAAGTTGCGGAATACTCACATCGATCGGTTAAGTGACGCTTTAGACGAACAAAAATGAAATTCTGCTCCTCTTCACTGGTTCGGCAGTAGCAGTTTTTGCTCACTGGTTTTGGCTCGGTTTTGGTCCTTCGTCATGCTCCAAGCTTCGTCGAACGTTTCCCGGCTCATGGGTGGACTTCTCTATCACCTTTGCATGTCTTGTAAGTGTGCTAGCACTTGTGATTTTGCCATAAAATCCATTTTTGCTTCCCTCACTGCTCACGGTTTCAAAAACCAGAAAACAGAAAATTTAGCCCTTTTGTGCGTGAAGAGAAAGAGATGAGAGAAAGAGAGAGTTGTGAGATGTGTTCAAAATTTTTGTATCTTATACACAAATGTGAATTTCAAATTCATTTGGAATGAATTTGTCCTTTCAAAAGTCAAACAATTAAAGGCCACACCTACTTCCATCAACTCACATCAAGTTGTCAAGTCACATCACTCAAAGTGACAAGTGATTTGACGCTTGAAGTGACGCTAGATGCGACTAGCGATTTGACGCTTGATTTGACTTGCGTACCGCACTCGAATTCGAAATGCTAATGTGCTCGTAAATAATCTCGGGCTCGAGTTCGCTAATTCCAAATTAACGAATTTTCCGTTGCGTCGTAATTAAATGATTACGCCTAACGAAATCACTATTCACGTCGCTAACGAATTAATTCTAAATTAATTCGTTCGCCCGAATTAAAATCTAATTTTAATTCCGCGTCGAAATCCAATCTCGTTTAATATATCGAATATATTAATTTCTCGATTAATTCCAAATTAACCGTTATCTCTCTTTGAATGATATTTTATCCCAGATAAATATCTCCGCAATTAATCCCAGATTAATTTTCTCTCTCTTCTAATTAATCCCAGATTAATTTAGAGTGCGAGTCATACGTCATCGGTGAATCTTTGGGAAGCGACCCATGAGATCCCCGGATATGTTGGCAGTAAATTCGGTCGTCGGACTATCCGAACACGTAAGTACCAAGTACTACGTTTTACCGATTTACAAGACAAGGTTGGCTTCTAGCAAAGCACCATGCCTTCCCAATTCTCCAGAAATATCCTTACAGGAATAAAGCATCTATATCAGGCGTAGTATACGTAGTATTGCGTATATCTGTCCAGTATCAAATTATCATGTGCTAGGCCTGGGGCTGAAATTGTGTCTGCCCCGTATGAAGCACATGTCGGATGTCTGGTGACTATTCTATATAATCGGATAAACATGACCTAGTCATAATATCCCGATAACTGTAACATTTAAGAGAACCAGTCCCGTATCCTTCGTGACCATCATCTCCATATGACTAGAGTGACACTTCCTTCTTGACATCACACCCAACACACTATGATTCTCAATATACCCAGCATTGGCGTACAGATAACCTGTTAAAGCCCTGGATGACCGCAACCAAAGTATATTGATGGTCGCAAGTATTAGCAGTGCAAGTCTCAGGTTAAGACCAAATACACATACCATGATTTCAGACTTCCATAGACACATAGTCATACTACAAATGGAATTCCGAGGGGGTCTATCCAGAGCGAAGCTGTTTCCCATACCATCGGTAAAACAAAACCTCCTATTACACTTGCATGAGTATCTTATACCCAAATATATGAGAACTATGACGTTGTGCCCTCACAATACGCACAAGTGTAATACTAGTCTTTTACGTATTTATCGATGTCCAATCTCGATAATACTCTGACTAGGGATATTTAATGATTTATCCTTCGTGGACTGATATTGTCTCATATCATTCTCCATCCAGGAACAAATCATAGGGACCTCCTATCATTTATATATCTAGGTGATCTAATCACAAATGATAAGAGTGCAATCTCCTTTGTCACATAGTTAATTTGTACAACAACACCATGATCTGTACAAATAGTGACGATATGGGTCATAATTGTCCAACAGTATTCGCACATGATTTCTTGCTTGAATTGATCCTTGGGACTTAATAGAAACCCAACAGTATTGTCCATGAAACTTGTGGTCTTGGGGCGTTACGTATCACCATCCCCCAAGCCACTGAACTAGAACTGGGGGTGCGGATCTATACTACCCTCCAAGCTTTGAAACTAGGATTTAAGGGCATCTGTCATCCCTAGTCCTGAACTAAGATCTGGGGGCGTTACGTATCGTCGTCCCCCCAGTCCTCTACATGTGCACATGTGATGTCCGTAAATTCCATGTTTGTACAAGTTACATATTGAGGTGGGTTTTTCCCCCATGCCTCGAAAAACCATAAAACTTATATTTTGAAAACATTTCTTTCTCAAATATAACTTAAATCACAACTTTTGTGAAATAACTGTAATAAAAATAATCTAACACCTTAAAACGTAAAAAGTAAGTCTGTTACAAAAATAAGAAAATGAAGATTAATTTTAAAAAAAAATTAGTGTACATTCATTGTTTTGGAGTTCCGCTAGTCTTTCTTCACTTCGCTGGTGAAAGTTATGGTTCATGCGATGATCTACCATCGATAGTTTCGATTAGAAATAGTCTAAGAATAAATGGATCGGAATCAAGCTAATTTTTTCCTATTCAAATAAGGGCTATCACTCTGAGGCATATCGTACGTATATCATAACGTAATATATACATACGGGTTGATACGAGACTCTTAGTGTGGCCTCTAACACGCTAGGGTGAAACTGGAATGGTTTAGAACTGTTTTGGGAAAGAGTTGTGCCACGCGTCGCGATGCAAATCCTTGCGCATCGCGACACGCAACGTCCAGAAACGTGCAGTCATTTTACTCTTGCGCGTCGTGACGCACAGCTCCTTAGCGTCGCGACATGAAACATATTTTAAGGATTCTGTTTTGCTTCTCTCTGTTCATCCACTACCCAAAATTACCACAATCACTTCCATAACAAACTTATTGCACAACCCACCTTATTGAACTTCAAATTTACCAATTCTATATCAAACTTATCATCCTCAAACAATGATTTAACCACTTTCCAAAGACAAAATTCCACAATCCTCATATCATCACTTTACCATCTTCTTGTAGGTACTTCTCTAAACTTCTTTATCAATACTAAAAGCATAATCAATACCCAATATTTATATACCAATTCATCCACCTCAAGCACAAGAAACATATACACTCACAATGGTCTCAAATCATGCTAATATTATCATAACACTTCTGAAAGCTCATGCAAACAACTAATTCAAAGCCAATTTCACTATTTCAAATTCTAAAATATATATGGTGCAATTGGGGCTTTAGTTTTTTTGTCCAAAACTAATAAATAAAGAAAGAATGGGAGTTAGAAGCTTACTTGGTGTGATAAGAACTTGAGAATCATCACTTGTTGCACCCTAGAATGGATTGAGGAAGAAGAAGAAAATTTGAGGAGATCTTCCATGGTTGCTCACGTTTTTGCCTTCAAAGAGATGAGGGAATAGTGCCTTTTTTATAGGCAAAATGGTTGATTTTAATCATGTAAATAGGTGGCCATGATTGAGCCACATCACTCAAAATCTAGACTATTCTCGAAGTTACTATAGTAGTTGCGGAAATTATAATTTTTGACTCGTTTCTGTTCCGAATTTAGGAAGATGTTCAACGCGGAAGTTGTAGTTTTCGGTTTAAACTTTCCGACTATATAAAATTCATAAAAATCGAAGATCGTACTAAAAGTTATGGCCAGATTACTAAAAGTTATCCGGAGCGAAACATTGTATCGTCTAGTATCGGAATCTCAAAGAATTTTCCGATCTTCCCCAAAATCATTTTATGAAAGTATATGTGTCCAACATAATTTATATGATATAACACTTATCTCATAGTGTAACAGTAATCGGGATTTTCCGGTCGTTACAGAAAGTTTTTCGGGATTTTGTTGCAATTTATTTTTGATGTGTTAGATATATTGGAAATCATTTTAAAATTGATTTAGAATCATCCAAAATTATATTTGATAATTTGAGGACTAAAATGATTAATTTGTAAACTATTGGGGCAATTCGGTAATTACAAAGAAATTTGATTTCTTCGGTAAAAATTTCTGTTTTTAAGTATTGGGTAATTAAATAAATAAGTTTATTTAATTGATCTAAGAAAAATTATTGAAATCGAAAAATTTTGATTTTCCGCGTTCCGCTGCATTACCGGATATTCCCTATAAAACCCCTACAGAAACCAACTGCGAAATTGAGACAACATGCTGACAAGGACTCGGAGGATGCCAAAATAGTGATGCCAGAACAGTAACATCATAACAGTAATGTCGGAATAGTGATGGTGGCGGCTGAGGCACTCGAAAAATAAAAAGCCCTAGGATCAATGCTCTTATACCATGTAAAGAAGTAGAGAAAATACTTATATATTGCTTGAGAAACTATTTACAGGAATGACTTTATTTAGTCTTAGGAATACAACATATTAGGAAAGATAATATTACACATAAATGCTAATAATTCTACCCGTCAATCTAATTATTGTATTCATAATTCTAACAATATTCTTAATTCTAACAGATTCATTTGGGTAATACACTCATACTTAAATCTTTGTAATTTTTTATGAGTTCCCAAATATTATGTAAACACATTTCTCTTGTTTAAACACTTCTGTGAAAGTCTCTTGTATTGAGTGGTGAGAACTCCCGAGGGTGAAATTATTGTAAAGGTTTAAGAGGAGTTTTGGAAGAAAGATCCCTCGGTGTAAAAGTTGTTGAAACTTAGTGAAACCTTCAAGCGAGCTTGAAGAGAGTAAATATAGGCAAGAGATTTGGCCGAAATACTATAAAATCGGCTATGTGTTTCTCCTCTCTAAACTTATTTATTTTGCAATTTTTATAACTTTAAATTGGTTTTTTATAATATTTGGTAAAGCTTTTGTTATCCAAAGCTAAAAATCGTAAAGAATTTATTTTTCACCAAATTTACCTCTTTTTAGGTATAGATTATTTAAGTGCTTGTAGGTATCCCAAGACAGATGCCATATGTCCTGCGACTTTGGATATTATTTCCAGCACGGGCAAGTTTGTGTAGAGCATCTTTGTGAGATCTGCCAAGATAATGGCTTAAGATTTTTATTTGTTTTTGTTAGTAAGTTGCCAGTCATCTGTGTTGCATACATTTAAGAGTAATTTGTTTTGTCTTATGAGTACAGTTGAACTCTTGATTTCACATATCTTGCAATGTTCTTGAACTTTTGAACAGAATTATGATTCATAATACATTTTCTGGTCCACATACACGTATAAACTTACGGTCTGGGTTATTGAGATTCCAGATTTTATTAAAATATATTTTAATACCAAAAATTTATTAAAATATATTTTATATATTAATAGAAAAAAAAGATTTATTAATAAAATAATTTTAATTTTTGTTTAGAATAATGTGTCACTAAACGAAATCAACATGTATCAAATAAATCAAAACCAAAACATAAACATGAGATCAAATCTACACTAACATACCAATGTTAAACATAAACCCTAAAATTTAGAGAAAACTTGGAAAACAAAGAAGACACTGAAAAACTTTAAGTCCAATTAGAGTTTGCCTCTGTCCTTAAGAATTTATTAGTCTCGTCTCGGTTCTCTACTCTACGGATTTTGTGGCTAACATCCTCTCAGGATAACTTGGATTCCTCTTGTTCAGGGGCACACCTTAACAAGATCTTGAACTAGGACAATAGTGGAATCTCTCAATTGACTCAAAAAACGAAATTGATGTGACTCAAGACTTCTTAAAGTTCTTGATTACTTGAATGAACATGAATGCCCCTTTAAATAGACATGAAATGATGTCTTTGAGGGAACTCTTTGGTTTGGGGTGTAACTCTTCTAAGGGTTATACCCCTTCCTTAAACTCTTTGAAGCCTAAAGCATGTTCTTCTTCTATCAATAGAAGTCATGTCCTTATATGTTAGTGTCTTTCCCAAGACCAATACTCTCAATGGACATGAACCTCCTTGCATCTATACTATATATATATATATATATATATATATGAGTACTTAGAGAATTTACTACAAATTTATTTTTATTAAAATAAAGAATAAATTAAATTATATTCCCACTAAATTAATATTCTGATTATATCCACAGCAGCCACAAAGATTACGTCTTCATGAAAATTTCATTGCCAAGCATAAACAGAGGGAACCCACAAAATATTTTGTTTTTATTGATAAAACCAGTCAAGAACAATGTTGGAGAGCTTTAATTTGCAGTATTTTTTATAATCGGACCGGTGATCTAAAAATTTAATAGGTCAGTGACTCGATTAATTGAACCTTTCTGAAAAAATCGATAGATTCAACCTATTAAATAAACAGTTTTATTTAATTAAAAATTATGAAAAAAAAACTATTAAATTTTAATTTTTCATTTAAAAAAAAAATTGAACGAGTCCAATCAAATTTACGGAATTTAATTAATTTTTATCAAATTTAATCGATTTTTTACTATCTGATTTATCGAATAATTTAACAAGACTCACAATTGATTTTCAATTTAACCGGCCGGTTCGAGTTTCAAAATAATGTTAATTTGGTTTCAATTTTTTTTTTGTCCACTAACTTGTGTGAATGAAATCATGAAGTTGAATTTTCTAAAGGCAAAGCCGCCCCCCGGGACAAAGCAAGTTGTAATAAGAAATTGTGGAATGTGGCATCAGCCGTGGGGACCAATTATATATCAACTTTTGCAATAAGGTCGGTGGCTGTCCATATCACCTTTCCATTTAATTGTTCCACTTGTCTCTTTATTACTCCTTTACTATGATATCTATTTACCAAAACACCCCGAGAATGCTCCGTCACAATCATTCCACTTCTCTTATTTTTTCCTTTTCGCTTTAATTACCAAAACACCCCCGGAGTATAAAATTTCCCATCAAGATACCAGATGAAAAATTGTCCTAACGAAAATTACGGAAATAAAATATAATTAAAATAATTTTCATCTCAAATATCAAATTCAACCTAAAAGATATGAATTTTGAACCATTCAAAATAAATTTGTTGACGGGTGATTTTAGTTCCAATGGTAATTTTGTGATAATGCTCCCGGAATAATCCTCCTTAAACCGTGAATTTATCTGGTTATGGGGGGCCAAAATCAAACTTAACAGGAGATGAAACAAACACAAAATCTACAAAGGATTTATGTGGTTCGACGGAATAGATCTGTTGATGGGGATTTCTGCAACTAAAGTATTTGAACAGTTCGACAATGGCAGAGAGAGAATTTCTCATTTTGGAGGATCAGATGTTCAAATGTATTAGTCAGTCCTCGGACAGTCAGAGAGTCTGAAGACTTCCTTATCAGAACCGGCCGATAAGAGGACACAGCATGGCACAGATTTCGGAGACCGACAGCATCACAGCCGAGACCGACCATAATAGACCGATGGCTCCTTTTGGACTTGTTTTACCTCCGGGAACAAGCGGATGAGCTCGGATATTCCGGATCAGGACGAAAGCAGTTTGGGCAGTTCGGCAGATCATTTGGCCGATATCTTGAAGACCGACATGAGATCCGAGTAGTTTGGACTTTTCCCTCCGACACGTGTCACAACTTGAAGGCTCTTTTTACAGGCTGGCATCATTATTATTGCGTGTGGCAGCAGAGAAGACATGTTGATGTGACAGGCCGTCAGACGGCAGGCTTGCTTTCGGCGACGACAGTCTTGGGGTAGAGAGCCCGTCAATCAGTCGGAAGATCACGTGGGTGATTTTATTGAGGCATGGTAACAGTGCTGTAACTCTTGAGTATAAAAAGTGAAGTTAGATTTGTTTGTGGAGGATGGTCATTTTATATAGCAAAATAGATAGCAAAAATTTGTGACGAAGAGGGTGAGCACCTCTTGTAAAAACTTGAAAGGGGAACGGCTCGGTTTCGTGTTGACCTCTCTTCAAACAGGTCGGCCGAGTTAGTTTTCGTAATAAAAACAACCCCCCTCTTTGTGCCCGTGGACGTAGGCTGGACTCGCTCCGCCGACCAACGTTAAAACTCTCTTTGTCGACTTTGTATGTTCTTTTTGCCTTTTA